>RYZW01002786.1:0-10748 GCA_004367215.1 Colletotrichum trifolii
ATCCTATTTTAGTTCTAGCTAGAGAGAATAATAAAGCTTATAAGGAGTATAATATTAAAGAGATACTAGTAGCGAAGAATATATTTAAATAAAGATATAATTATAATATATTAGTGAAATAGACAAATTATAATATTTTAATATAAGAACCCTTAGAAAACCTTATTAATAATAAAACTATAATATAATTTAAGTTATAGTATAGAAATATTAGAGAGAATAATAACTTAATATTGATTTATTAATAGTAGAAAACTATATAAACTATAAATTAATTAATATAATAGCTCTTAGGAAGTATATATAACTTTTTATTAGACTTATCCTTAGAATATTAAATAGATAAATTAAATAGATAGATTAGTATTATCCTATATCTCCTTACTACCTTATAATTCTTCCGCCATATTATTATTATCCTCTTCTTCTTTTTCTTTCTTATTAGGGAGATTAATAAGGAATACCTATTAATAAATAAGGTATTATTAGTATTAAACTAGGGAAATAATAATATAGTAGTAGTGGATAGGTAAGTTGGTTTTAATAAAACTAAATATATAGTTGTGATATTAGTAGGGTAAAGTATAAGTACTAGAGTATATTATAATACTTTATTATAAAGAAATTAATATATTAAAAGTAAAGAAAGAAAAAAAGGGGGACTTATTATTATTTATATAATACTACTAAAGCTAGTAATAATTTATTTAGAGGTAAAAGTAGGGGTAGAAGTAAGAGTACTTTTAATATAGGAAATAGGAATAATAAGTATAGTCATAATATAAATAGGGGTTTTGTTTTAGTATAATAGAAGTAATTATTATAATACTAGACTATAGTAGAAAACTTGAGTAATAAAATAGTAATATAGTAGAGTATAACTATATCTTTCTCCTTAGAAGTAATAATAGTAGGGTAGATAAGGTATTTATTATTTTTAACTAGATAATTAACTTAGTAGCTAATAATGTATAGCTTAGTATTTATAGGAAAAAACTAAAATCCCTATTTATACTTACTTTTTATTCGTAAATACTTATAGTAAGAATAGCTATAACCCTACTTATAAGAATAGGTAATACTAATTTTACTTTGAATAATAGTTAAGGTAGGTATTAATAACTATTATAAAGGGTTAGTTATTATTATTATTAGAATTAACCTCAATAATATAGCTACTATAAGTATAGGTAGTAGGCTTAGAAGGGGTATAGTAGCAGGAAAGGTTATTATTAGGGAAACTAGATCTAGTAATAATAACAGTTAATATAGTAATAAATGAAATATAAAAAAGGGAAACAAGGTAAAAAAGTAGTAATTTAGCAATACTAGAATAGGTATAAAATAGGAATTATATAAAACTAGAAGAAAGAAAACAAAGCTATATATAGAAAGAAAAAAAGAAATTTCTTATAAATAGATAGAGGGGGGAGTATAGTATAGGATTACCCGGGTAAATATAGTACGAATTTCCTTATTAGCAAAACTATCTAATATTAATAAGTACTGAATTTTCTTATTAGTAGGATTATCTAATATTAGTAGTACTTAAGGAAAATATCTTAGACGGATTTTTCTTACTACTTAAGCTAATTTAAATAGTTAGGAGTTATAGTTATATTATAAAGCTATAGATATTATATATTACTATAATAATAGAGTAGAAGGGTAGTAGAGGGTATATTATAGACCTAAACCTTAAGGCTTATATAGGATATTATTATTAGGATTCTATACAACTACTACCCCTATAATGTAATAAAGAGTTTTCACTTTTAGTATGAATTCTTTAAATTCATTATAATACTATTAAAATACTACTAAAGTACCTTTCGTAACTAGCTTCTAATAGTTTACTAAGTTAGTAGTATTTTTATATATTTTATCTTTTAAGTAATATCTTATACTTTTGAAAGCTACTAGTTATAAATAATAAAAAGTTTAATTATAATAAAAACTTCTTTTAAATAGAAGACTAGTATAATTTCTAGTAAGAAGATCTAGACTATATTAAGCTAACTATAATTTCTAGTATTTATAAGGATTTTTTTAAATTATAGGAGAAAAGTAATAAGTTTCTTAGTATCTTTTTAGTAGAAGGATTATACCTAAATAAATGCTAAGGATTAGATATTAAGATCTAGGTAAATATAGTTTAAGTAAACTATAAAGTTTTAGAGATCTTAGTTCCCCCTTAGTTTTCTAGTTATAAAAAACGTTTTTATTATTTATTGAATTTAAAGGTTTAAATAAGAGTAAAATAAGTACTATTTCTATTTTTTCATTTTAAAGAAATCTTAATTAATTTTTAGTTTTCCCCTTATCTAGTAAATTTAAATACTATACTCTTTTTTTTTACTTAAGAATTTATTAAGGAAAAAGAAAAGTTTCTTTTAAGAAATAGAAATTATATAAATAAACTCTAGGGGGGTAATAGTAGTATTAGGGGAAAGTTCTAATTCTTTTTCTATTAATCTAGTAATTAGTACTATAATTTTCTTATAAAGTAAAGTAATAATTATATTTAGATATTATTATAGTAATTCTTCTATAGTAATACTAACTATAAAGGTTTCTTAGGAAATATTAGTTCTTTTTATCTTATAATAATAAATAGTTTTAGTATTTAGTTATAATTTTTTGTTTGGAATTATATTTTACTAATAATATCTCGGGGACTATAGTTAATAAGGAGTAGTATTCTACCCTAGCTTTTCTGTTTAATAAGAAACTATATTTAACCTAATATTTCTTATATTTAAGAATAGTACTTTACTAATTAGTATCTTTTCTTAACTAGTAAGGAATTATGTTTAATTTAGTATTACTTATATAGGCGATAAATCTAAGTTCTAAATATATAAAAAGTTTAGCCTAAGCTATAATTTAGCTATAAGGAGTATAAATACTATTTATTTATAACTAAAGAATAAAAGAGAAATTCTCGTAAAAATTATAAAAGTCTATTTAGGGGTAGTACTAGTAGCTTACTAGTAGTTTACTAATACCTAACTTTTTAGGTATAATTATCAAGACTTAAGTAGAACCGGAGTTAACTAGCTAGGCGTAGCCTATAACAAAAATCAAAAATACTTAAAATAAATAGTACTTATATTAGTAAATACTTAAATATACTTTAAACTTTTATTAAAACTTATAACTTAACTAGGAATAGATCTATACTAATAATCATTAAATGAACTTATATAACAAATACTATAAATAAAGTAGTTAGTTATTTTTACTCTATACCTAGAATAATATCTAAGCTTTCTACCTTATATATCTATTTAACTATAAATTCACCTAATAATAGTATTTATACTAATACTAGCTTATAACTAGTTAAAACAGTAACAGAATTACCTATTATTATAGATAATTATACTCCTAGCTCTAATATGTAACTTTATAATAATAGAACACCTTATAGTAATAATCAGGGAAAGCTTTATCAGAACTAGGATTTAATATATATAGCTGAAAGTAACTACTAAAATTAGAAAATTAAGAACCTTATTAAATCTTTTAAAAGTTGAATGTAACAGAATACCTACTTTGAGATATAAAAACTAAGTATTTCATAATTTATTACTGTTTTATAAATTATATAATAAAGTTAAAGTCTCCTCATAATCTATATAATTACTTATAAGGAAATAACTTCAGGATAGGTACAGAGATATCTAGCTATAAATATTTCATTTAAGGATATTAGTATATTAGACTAAGCTTTAAGAAAATTATTCGAAATACTATAATAAATAAATAATTTATAAATATTTGTAAGAAAGTTATCTAATTATTCTATAAACTAGTATAGTATACTAATAATATTAGAAACTAGGTATTAATTAGATAATACTTTAATATTAATACATTATTATAATATTAATTACTAGATACCTTAGAATATTATAATACTATAATTATAGGAATTTTAAAAATTATCTAGTTATACTAGAAATATCTATATATTTATAAATATTATTTATATATTAGCTATATTTTATATATTAAAATCGTTTACTAATTAAAGTAAGTTAAGTCTTACTATATATATATAGAAATCGTAAATTAGCTTCTATTAGTAGTAGAGAACCTTTATATTAGTAGTATACAATCTCGTCTTAGAGGTTAGTAAGGCATAGTCTAGGGGATATTAAAGTCGCCGATATCTATAGATAAAGTATTTTGAAAGTATTATTTAAAACTAAACTAAACGAATATATTATATACTTAGTAAACTATATTCTATATATTTGTAAGTTTTATAAAATCTAGATCCTTACCTTTAAAAAAGCTATTATTATTCAACATATAACTTTTAATAAAATATATTTTTATCTAAAATAAAATAGATTTAGTTAGTCTTACTCTATACCTAGAAGAATATCTAAGCTCTTTACTTTATATATAGACTTAACTATAAAGTTTACTTAATAATAGTATTCATACTAATACTATCTTATAACTAGTTAAAATAGTAATAAAATTACTTATTATTATAGATAATTATACTTTTAGCTCTAATATTTAACTTTATAGTAGTAGAAAACTTTATAGTAATAATCGGGGAAAGTTTTATCTAGGCTAAGGCTTAGTATATATAGCTAAATATTTAGTTACTTTTACTCTATACTTAGAATAGTATCTAAGCTCTTTACCCTATATATAGATTTAACTATAAATTTTACCTAATAATAGTATTTATACTAATACTAGCTCGCAACTAGTTAAAATGGTAATGAAATTACCTATTATCGTAGACAATTATACCCCTAGTTCCGACATTTAACCCTATAGTAGTAGAAGACCTCGTAGTAATAGTCTATAGTAGCTAAAAGTAACTACTAAGGTTATAAGGTTAAGAACCTTTATAAACCTCTTAAAAATAGAATAAAACAAAGTACCTACTTCGAGATATAAAAGCTAGGTATTCCGTAATCTATTACTCTTCTATATCTTTTACAATAGAACTAAAATCTCCTCGAAATCTATGTAGCTACCTATAAAAAAAGAAATATAGAATAAGTATAGAAATATCTAGCTATAACTATTATAACTAAAACTATTACTTTATTAAAATAGGTTTTAATAAAATTATCCCGAGTATTATAATTAATAAGTAATTTATAGATATTTAAAAAAGAATCATCTAGCTAACCTATAACCTGTTATACTAAGCTAATAATATTGGGGACTAGGTATTAATTAGGTAATACCTTAATATTAATATACTACTATAATACTAGTTATTAGATATTTTAGAGTATTATAGTAATATAATTATAGAAGTTTTAAAAGCTATCTAGCTATACTAAGAGTATTTATATCTATATAAGTATTATTCATAAATTAGCTATTAGTTATAATTAATTAATATATTAAGATTATTTACTAATAAGAATAGGCTAAATCCCGCTATACTTATATAGAGATTATAAATTAGTTTATATTAATAGTAGAGAACTTTCGTGTTAGTAGTATAAAGTCTCGTCTCGGGGGTAGGTAAAGTTTAGTCTAGGGAATATTAAAGTTACGGATATCGAGGTTATAATAAATATTTAAATAGAATATTTATAATTAGTAGTAATTAAATATCTCGACATATTTGAATTATACGTAGCTATGAAGGTATAAGGGTATAAAGGTGTAAAAGTGTGAGGTTGTCGTAGAAGGAGTTATTAGTTATTTGTTATCGAAAAAGTTAATACGGGGCAGGTATACTAGCTACTATAGCTACGAGGGGTTTAGCCCTAGATTAACTAGAAGC
Source organism: Colletotrichum trifolii (assembly GCA_004367215.1). Taxonomy (NCBI): domain Eukaryota; kingdom Fungi; phylum Ascomycota; class Sordariomycetes; order Glomerellales; family Glomerellaceae; genus Colletotrichum; species Colletotrichum trifolii. The sequence goes on from RYZW01002786.1 coordinate 5,777, forward strand.
TAGTTATAGTAGTTAGTAGGGGGGGTAGGAAAGCTAAAGTTATACTTTAGGGGGTAACATATCCACTAATAGTCACAGTAGAGAATAAGCTATCAGCCCCTCTCTATATAGCTAAATATAATTACTAAAATTATAAAATTAAAAACTTTTATAAATTTCTTAAAGATAGAATAAAATAAAGTATTAATAAAAACTAAATATTCCGTAATCTATTATTCTTCTATATCTTTCATAATAGAATTAAAACTTTCTCGAAATTTACCTAGCTACTTATAAGAAAAGAAATATAGAATAAATAAAGAAATATCTAATTTTAACTATTATCACTAAAACTATTACTTTATTAAGATGAGCTTCAATAAAGTTATCCTAAGTATTATAATTAATAAGTAGCTTATAGATATTTGAAAGAGGATTATCTAGCTAATTTATAACCTATTATATTAACCTAATAATATTAACAACTAAATATTATGAAATAAAACTTTAACATCAATATACTACTATAATACTAGTTACTAGATACTTTGAAGTATTATAATTATATAATTATAGAGGTTTTGAAAACTATCTAGTTATATTAAGAGTATTTATATCTATATAAGTATTATCTATAAATTAGTTATTATGAGGTTATATTGAAGGTCTTTAATCTATTTAATCATACACCTCTCGGGAACCCTTTAAAAGAAGCTATACCTAGCAGTTAGCTCTTACCTCATTTACCCTATAGATACTACTAATTCTAAGGAACCGTTTAAATAGAGAAAGCCTTAAGTAGTAAATATGGTTAGTTAATATAATAGCTCATAAATATAGAAGGTATATTATAAAGGGAAAATATAGTCCTATATCTATTATAAATACTCTTTAAGGATTATAGTTATATAGTACTAATACTAGCTATTTATATTAGTAGTTACTAGCTACTAATATTAATAAGCTAGCTATCAATAGCTATTAGTAAGTACTAGTAGCTAGTAGTAGTTACTATATAGTTTACGTAATCGGAAAATATATAACTACTAGTTATACTTACCCGCTATAGGATTCGAACTTAGTATTCTTACTATAATAGTAAGAACTAGCTAGGCATTGAACTACTACATTAAGCGGGACTGTAAATTAGTTATAATTAATTAATATATTAAGATTATTCGCTAATAAGAATAGGCTAAATCTTACTATATTTATATAGAGATTATAAGTTAGCTTATATTAGTAGTAGAAAGCTTTTATATTAATAGTACAAAATTGTATCTTAAGGGCAAGGAAAGTTTAGTCTAGAGGATATTAAGATTATAGATATTAAAGTTATAATAAATATTTAAATAGAGTGTTTATAATTAGAAGTAATTAAATATCTTGAGATATTTAAATTATAAGTAGCTATAAAGGTATAAGGTTATTATAAAAAGAGTTATTAGTTATTTATTATCTATGAAGTAGTTAATATAGGGTAAGTATACTAGGTATAGCTATAAGGGGTTATACCCCAGATGAACTAGGGGCTAGTTATAGTAGTTGGTAGGGAGAATAGGAAAACTAAAGTCGTACTTTAAGGGGTAATATATCTACTAATAATCGTAGTAGAAAGCAAGCTATTAGCCCCTCCTAAATAAAATAGATATAAGGTATTTATAAAAAGTATAATAAAACTATTAGTTAAATTTATTACTAAAGAATAAGAAAACTATATTCTTAAGAAACTTAGAAATTTTAAGGTAATAAGAATATTTAATAGAGGAACTTCCTTACCACTAGCTATTTTATTAGTAGTAGAAATGGCTTAAGATATTAAGTTAAGTTTAGAATTAGTTTTAAAGATTGATAAAAAAAGTCTAATTATATTTTCAGATTAATATTTAAACTAATAAGACTAGTCTAGATTTCTTATTAATATTAATTAGATGAATGAATTTTAAATTAAAACTAAAGTTTGGAAAATATATTAATAACTAGAGAATCGAATAGAATATTTAAAATAAAAGATTTAGTTAGTGAAGTAGGGATACTAATTTCACTTAAATATAGAGATAATTATTTTAAGATACCTATCAAACTAATTAAATAAAAGCTGAAAGATAATTGTAAGTTTTAATTAACTAACATAAAAACTATAACTAATCAAGAATTTAAATAATAATATAAAAATAGATAATAATTCTAATTTTAATTAAAGATTAATAGTATTATAAACCTAAACCTAAAAGCTTATATAGGATTATATTTATAAAGCTCTATAGAGCTATTACCCCTATAATCTAGTAAAAAATCTTCATTTTAAATATAAACTTTTTAAGTTTAATATAACTCTATTAGAATACTACTAAGATATTTCTTATAACTAGTTTCTTATAAGAGGCTAAGCCTGAACTATAATTTAACTATAAAAAGCATAAATACTTTTTATTTAGAACTAAAGAATAAAAAAGAAATTCTTATAAAAACCGTGAAAAATCTACTTAAAAGTAGTACTAGGGGCTTACTAGTAGTTTACTAATACTTAATTTCTTAAATATAATTATCAAGACTCGGGTAAAACTAGAGTTAACTAATTAGGTATAGTTTATAATATTACTTCTCTCTTTACTAGTAATATACTAGAGCTACTTTATTAGAATTTCTATTATAGTTATTAATTAGCTTAAAATACGTTTTATACTAATCTAATACTTCTATTTCCTATATTATATCTACTATTTCCTATATAGTATTTATAAGTCTTTTCTATTTAATAAAAGCTTATTATTACTACTTTCTACTTATTTAGTATTACTTTACTACTAGTATATCTTTAACTTCCTACTCTACTTTACTATTATTATTAATTATAAGTAATAATTATAAGTTAATAACTTCTTAGCTAAATAAAGGGTTATTAGCTACTTTCTAGAATAAATCGATATGAAACTTAAAGTAAACTATCCCTAATATATTTAACTCGATAATCTATAATATAATAACTTTTATAACCTTATATTTATAGTATAACCAGTCTAGTTTCTTACTTAGCCGTAATAACTTATAGTTTAAAACATTTAACTATACTTTATTACCTACCTATATTAGAAATTAGCTACGAGAAGTACTTTAGTAATACCTTAATAATATTATAATAAACTTAAAAAGTTTATACCTAAAGTAAAAGCTCTTTACTAGACTATAGGAATAATAGTTATGTAAAGCCTTAATAGTAACATTTTATATAAACCCTAAAGCTTAAGTCTATAATATACCCCCTATTACCTTTCTACCCTATTACTATAGTAATATATAATATTAATAACCTTATAACATAACTATAACCTCAAACTACTAAAACTAGCTTAACTAATAAGAAGAATCTATTAAAATAACTTCCTCAAACACTACTAATATTAGATAATCCTACTAATAAGAAAACTCAAATACTACTAATATTAGATAATCCTACTAATAGTAAAATTCATACTATATTTACCCTAAGTAATCCTATACTATACTCTTCTTCTATAATCTATAAAAAACCCCTTTTTTCCTTCTATATATAGCTTTATTTTCTTTCTTCTAGCTTTATATAACTCCTATCTTATACCTATTACGATACTACTATTTTACTACTATATTACTACTATTTTACTTTCTTTCCCCCTTTTTTATTTTATTCTCTATTATATTAACTACTACTACTACTAGATCTAGCCCTCTTAACAATAACCCCTCCTATTATCATACCCCCTCTAAACCTACTACTTATACCTATAATAGCTATATTGTTAAAGATAATTCTAATAATAAAGAGAACTAAACCCCTAATATAATTATTTCTACCTACTTAAATTATTATTAAACATAAAATAAGAATAATATTACTTACCCCTACATATTAAGTCACAGCTACTCCTATTATAAATACTTAAAATCAAAAGATAAATATAAATAAAACTTATACCTCTTTACTACTAGCCCTAAACTACATACTAATAGCTACTAAGTTAACAATTTAATCTTACTTAGTAACTATATCATTACCCCTACTATTACTACTTCTAAAAAAAAACAATATTATTACCCCCTACTATACTACTATCCTATTACCTAAATTCTCTACTATAATCTAATACTATAATAACTACCTCTACTATACTTAACAAGCAACCCCTACCTATATTACTACTATACCTACTACTCCTTTATCTTATACCAAAAGTACTCCTACTTCTACCCCTATTTTTACCCCTAAATAAATCCTCACTAGCCTTAATAATATCATAGAAATAATAGTAAATTTGTCCCTTTCTCCCTCCCTATTTTCATTATACTCATTTCCCTATAGTAAAACACTATAATATACTCTAGCAATTATACTATACCCTATTAATATTATAGCTATATCCTTAGCCTTACTAAAACTAGCTTACCTATTTACTACTACTATATAATTACCCCCCCTACCTAATACTAATAATACCCTATCTATAAACAAATACCCCCTATTACTATTACTAATAATAATAAAAAAAAAACTAATAAGAAAGAAAAAGAATTCTAGGGATATAATAATAATACTAACCCTTTTACTTAAACTATTTATCTAATACCTAAAAAACAAATCTAGTAACTATCTATTTATACCCCCTAAAAACTATTATATTACTCAATTCGTAGCCTATATAGCTTTCTACTATTAACAAATTAATATTAAACTATTATTCTCTCTTATATCCCTATATTATAACTCGAATTATATTACTATTTTATTGTTAACAAAACTCTCTTAAAGTTCCTATATTAAAATATTATAACTCCTCTATTTAACTAATATATTATAATTATATCTTTACTTAGATATATTCTTTACTACTAGTATCTCTTTAATATTATACTCTTTATAAACCTTACTATCCTCCCTAACTAAAACTAGGACAAAATCAAATTATATATCTATATACTATTATAATAATAGCAAACTATCTTCTACCTATTTAAT
>RYZW01002787.1:0-10747 GCA_004367215.1 Colletotrichum trifolii
CTAAACTTTACTTACCCTTAAGACAAGACTTTATACTATTAATATAAATATTCTCTACTACTAATATAAGTTAACTTATAAGCTCTATATAAGAATAGTTAAACTTAATCTATTCTTATTAGTAAACAATCTTAATATATTATATATAACTGATATATAAATAATACTTATATAGATATAGATATTTCTAGTATAGCTAAATAATATTTAAAACCTATATAATTATAATATTATAATACATTAAAATATCTAGAAACTAGTATTATAATAAAATATTCATATTAAAATATTATCTAATTAATACCTAGTCTCCGATATTATTAGCTTAGTATAGTAATTTATAGGATAACTAGATAATTTTCTTTTAAATATCTATAATCTACTTTTTAATTATAATATCCAGAATAATGTTATTAAAGCTTAGTCTAATATATTAATAGCTCTCATTATAATAATTATAGCTAGATATTTCTATACCTATTATATAGTTATCTTTTTACAAGTAAGTATATAGAATTCGAAGAGATTTTAGTTCTATTATAAAGGTTATAGAAGAATAATAGATTACGGAATACCTAGGTTTTATATTCTTTTAAAAGAAATACTCTATTTTATTCTATTTTTAAAAAGTATAAAAAGGTTCTTAACCCTAAAACCTTAATAGTTATTTTTAGTTATATATATTAAGCCTTAGTTTTAATAAAACCCTTTCTAATTATTACTATAAGGTCTTCTATTACTATAGGGTTAAATATTAAAACAAGGGGTATAATTATTTATAATAATAGGTAACTTTATTACGATTTTAACTAGTTGTAAGCTAGTATTAGTAGAAATACTATTATTAGGTAAAGTTTATAGTTGGATCTATATATAAAGTAAACAGCTTAGATACTATTCTAGGTATAGAGTAAAAGTAACGAAATAAATATATATTATAATAAGGCTAGGCCTATGAATAGCTTTAGGAATATACTATAAATAGGTTTATAGTAATTCTAAATATAAATAGGGTAGTTTATAATATATAAGTAAAGGAATTAACTTCTCTTCTTCCAATATTTCAGGACCTACTATTCAGATTACTTTAATTCTTAGATTATAGATCTGCGAATATATTACTCTTTTCATAAAATATTTTTCGGATATTTTCTGTCTGTTTTTGCCTTTTCTACGAAATCACGTATATGTAGTATATGTGAAGTTTTTTCAAGTATTATAGCTAGGAGTAGTTAGCTGGTTTTAGTTAGTTGGACCTTTTCAGCTGTAGCCTATTTCAATATAGAAACTAAAAATGAATAATATCTATTCTAAAATAGCTAGGAATAGTTAGGAGTATAGCTTTAACTTCAAGTATTATTATAAGTTATATTATATATATAATTAGTCTAAGATTGTTCCCTAAATATTATATTACTATTATCACTATAATTCCAAATTCATAATTTCTAAAATACTATAGTATTATTTATAGTAGAATATCACTAATTATAGAGATTCTAAGAAATTACTATCAATTTAAAATATACTAAATAGTATTCTAGTATACTATAATATATATCTATAAACTAGTTTTATGCAACCTTATTAGTATATTAGTTTACCTTAAGTATCTTCTAGAAGTATACTAACTTTGTAATCAATATTTTAAATATTTCTTTTTTAGTCTAATTAAGATTCTTAATTATTACATTCTTAAGAGTAATATTCTACTAGTAAGAGAAATATATCTAGTAGATTTTATTATTTTCAAAGTATTCTCAAATATATATAATTATATAATTAAACTATAAGTTTTACCCGCTTAACGTCGTAGTTTAATATTTAGCTAGCCTTTACTGTTTTATAGTTAGAATAATAAGTTTAAATCTTATAGTAAATAAGTGCGCCTAATAGTTATATACTTTCTATTTATATAAACTAAATAGTAAACACTACTAGCTATTAGCTCTTACTAATAATTATTAATAGTTAGTAATTATTAGTAGCTAGTTATAGGTATTACTAACGATTAAGTATTAGTATTACGTAACTATAATCCTATAGTAAATAACTATAATAGATTTAGACCTATATATACTTATTATTTATTAGTTATTATATTAACTAACTATATTAATTACCTAGAACTTCCTCTATTTAAACGGTTCCTTAGTGTTAGCAGTATCTAGAGGGTATGTGAAATAAGAGCTGACTACTAAGTATAGTTTCTTTTGAAGGATTTTTAAGAAGTATATAACTTTAAATAGATCAAAGACCTTTAATATAACCAGAACTATAAGTTTTAGCTAATATATATAGAGTATCTAAAATAAGAATTAAAAACTTAATCTTTTACAATAATAGAAAAAGCTCCTATTTATTTATAGTATAAAATACCAGGCTTAGAATAGTAGATATAGAATAAATAGATTTTAGTCTTAAAAATGTTATAGTGGTTATATTGAAAGTTATGATCTATTTAAAGTTATATGCTTCTCGGGAACCCTTTAAAGAAAACTATACTTAGTAGTTAACTCTTACTTTATATATCTTCTAGATAATACTAAGTCTAAGGAATCATTTAAATAGAAGAAACTTTAAGTAGTAATCATATAGTTAATTAAAATAAGAGCTAATAAATATAGAAGAAACATAGTATCGTATAAGCTTATATCTATTATAATTACTTCTTATAAGATCATAGTTATATAATAGTAATATTACTAGTTACTAGTATTTATCACCAGTTACTAATAATTACTAGCTATTAATAGCTATTAGTAAGTACTAATAATTAGTAGTAGTTACTATATAATTTATGTAATAAGAAAGTATATAGTTACTAGTCGTAGTTACTTACCACAGGATTCGAACCTATTATTCTTATTATAAACCAGTAAAAGCTAGCTAGAAATTAAACTACTATATTAAGCGGGATACTTAAGAATATTATAAAAGATTCTATTATATTTTATATTCTTATTATATAGTATTAGAAAATCTATAATATATTTGATAGATAAAGTTTTAAATAGAGTAATTAGCGGAAAATTTGAAAGTCATATAAGCTACTAGTAATATTACTAGTTATTATTATTTTAATATATATCTTATTATTTAGAAAACTCTATACTATATACCTTAGGGATCAGTATTCTTATTTATGATACTTCTAGGCAAGAGGTCGTATAAGGCAATACGTATCATATTCGTAATATCTAATAAGAAGAGAATACTCTCTACCCTATAGTATATGAGAAGGCTAGCCTAATAACTATAGGGGGCTAAGGCTAGTATGTAATAGAAGTAGGTTACGTAACTTACCCCTTAATACTCCCCCTTAAGCTAGGCTTATAGCTAACTAAAATATACAAAACTAGCTTAAAGCCTTGAAAATCCTATTTTTCGGCTAAAATATCTAAATCTGTGGGGTTTTCGAGAAGTAGAATACTTTCGGGTTTAGCTTAACTTTAAAGCCTTTTAACTAAATACTAATTAATCTAGATAGTAGTAATTGCTTTAAAGATACCGCTTAATCTAAACTATCTACTTACCCTAGTAATCTAATAAAATCCTTGTATTTAATAGCGTTTAATACTTTAATAAAGCTATTAATAGCTATATTAGTACTTTTAATAAAGTAGAGAGTAATTGTATTATTATCATTGATTTCTTAAATAATCTATTTATACTAAATATTGATATTCCACGTATATATTTTATTCAGAAAGTTTATAATATTTATTAAAGTATTAGTATTATCTATAAAAAAGATTATAGGTATAGTAATCTATTAATCTAGTAGTTATTTAATATATTATCGAATCTACTTCAGGGATGTACTAGTAAGTATAAGATTAATAAACTTTATTTCTATAGAATTTAGAATAATAATTATCTATTTCTTAGATTTCTAGGTAATAGGGGAGCTTGCGAAGTAGATAATATAGTTACTAGTTAATACTTAAGATAGTGTATTATCTATAAAAGTAGTATTTATTATAGTATAGAGTTTTAGATCTATTATAGGATCTATTCCTCTAAAAGTAATATTATAGTTAGTAGTACTAATAAGGTATTTAAAGAGGTATTTAATAGTATATTAATAGGTAAGAAAAAGGCTAGTATTTACTTAGTAGAGTTTACTTATAATATAAGTAATATCTAGTTAAATACTAGTAGCTAGCTAGTTAAAGTAACTAGTTTACTCTATATAGAATTAATAAGACTTATTATTATATTTATCTTTAGACTAAATAATTAGAAAATCCTTATTAGTAGCAAGGGGGGTTTTAATAGTATAAAATTCGTAATAGCTAAAATAGTAAAGTATAGAGTTAATATATTTATATTAAGATAAGAAGACTTTTGTAGTACTATAGTAAATATAAAATCCTAAAAACTAAGTAATAATACTAAAGTCTTTAAGGGGGTATACTATCTTAAGTATCTTATAAACCTTTTTTATAATCTTAAGTACAGGGGTAGCTATAGTATTATTATTAATATATATAAAAATATAGGTTTTAAGACTTTTATTAATAAAGAAGTAAATCTCCCCTTTAATGAGTATAAAACTAATCTTTTTTATTTTAGTTATAATAAGTTAAACCTACTATAAGGGATTTTTATAGAAACTATACAAAATTCTATAAAATAACTAAACCTTATTCATATTATTAGAATAATTTATAGGTTAATAAATATAAACTCGAATACTATAAGAGATAGGGGTAGTAAAGAAGGTAGTATTGAAATTATATATCTCGTATAAGAGATAGTAGAAAGTAATAATAGTAAAGAAGAAATGAATAGTAATAATAGTTATTATAGTAATATAGATTTCCTAAGAAGACTAATTACTTTTCTTATAGCTATTATAAATAACCTATTAAGCTTTAAACTTTATAATATTATTCGAAGTATTAGTCTTAATATTAAAGACCTATATACTTAGAAAGGTTTTAGTATTAGAAAGTTTATTAATAAAGTAGAAGGTTTCTGTATTAATTATCTATTATATCTTAGTATTATATATAGGTTTCTAGTAAGAGAATTAAAGAAAACTCTTTTTTACTTCTTTAATAGTATAGGGAATAGTATATCTTAATGGAAGAATGTTTAATAGTACTATAATAGTAAGAGGGGTAATAGTAATTAAGCTTTCTAAATTAATATAAATATTAGTAGTAAGGTAAGTTTTCTTTTTATATAAGTAAAAGCTATAAGCCTCGTAATAGTTACCTAGTAGCTTGATTATAGTAGTATAATAAAGATAGCTTATAGTAAAGACTATAAAGGTATTAGGAAGTATTATAATTAGTAAATTAGTATTAGGATTATAATAATCTAATTCTTATTTCTAAATAATATCTATAAAGTTATTATTACTTTTATTATTTATAGTATTAGTAATAGATCACTATTATATAGTAGTTAATAGAGGTTAATTTTCTAGTAGTAAAGTTATATACTTAATAGTATAGGTATTATTAGTTTAATATATTTACAAAGTAATATCTTTTTCTTTTAATAAAGAATCTTCTATAGTACTATTTTAATCTAGGATCTAGTTAAAGTATTAGATCTAGAGGTTAGCTTTATTAAATAAAATATTATAATTAATATGATTTCGTTTAGTAATATTTCTAAGAAAATATAAATAGTTTTATTAAAGCTTTTACAAAAGTAAATATTGTAGTAGCGAAAACCCTTTTTTCTATTAGGGATATAAATATAGTAGATGTAGTTATATAAAGAGTTATAACTGATAAGAAAGCTTTTTATAATATATGCTTCTATTTTGGCTGTATGTGGAGGGTATTTATTTCCTTTTTAGCAAATATAGGTAATATATCTGAATATTCGAATATACTTAATATATAGCAGCTTATGATTTTTAGCTAGGTTCAACTTTCTCGCTATAATTTTATAAAAGCTGAGTTTATTTTTATTGATTTATAGTAAAAAGTTAAGGATCTAAATAGTAGTATTAAGAGTATAATCCTAAAGTTCTTTAAATAGATTATTATCGATAAGTATTATATATACTACTTTAATAAAATATAGCTAGTATATTCGATTATTCTATTTATGGATAGTATATAAGTAGTAGTAGGATTAAGCTAAGTATTTATAAAATAAAGGTTTCTTGATATTTTCTTAAACTCTTAAGTATTATTATAAACCTAACTCTTTATAGTAAATATAGTTATATTAGTGAAGGTATTATTGAACTTCTTAATAGCCTCAAATACTACTTCATAATAGTAGCTACTAAGTAAAACGAGCTAGTAATATCTACTATAGTAATTAAAGAGATAAAAATATATTTCTTGTTTATAGTAGATAGTAATTTAACCTTAATAAGATCAAGATAAATCTTTTTATTTACCTAAGTAAAAAAGAAAGAAATATCGTAACTGATAATCTTAGTAAACTTAGTAAAGTAGTATACTTTATAGTAAAAGGAATTAATCTCCTTCTAAGTAAATTAAGTACCTATATAATAACAGGCCTCGATAACTCTTTATAGATAAGTATAGATAAAACAATAATATATCATCTTAAGTATAAAGCGAGCCTTTATTTGGATTCTAGTAAAGCTGGGAATAGTATTAATAGGAATAGTAATACTATTAGTAGTACTAATAATATACATATTACTTACCTAGTAGACCTTAGTAAGGCTTTTATGTAAGCGAGTATTAATAAAGCTTATAGTATTGTAATTATACTTAGTATAGCTTTTTCGAAGTCTACTAAGGCTAAAGAAATTAGTAGGGCTAAGAAAGCTATATTTAACTTCTTCGATAGTCTAGTTAATTATCTTAGAAATATTAGTAGGATCCTCTACTTAAAGGAAAACTATACCTATACCTTTAAATCTAACTAATTAACTATTAGTAGTAGTAAAAAGCTAGAGATTATTATATATAATATAAAATATACTCGCTTGACGTATATTTTAACGTCTAGCTAGCCCTTACTATTACGGTAAGAGTAGTAAGTTCGAATCCTGTAGTAGGTAAGCGCGACTAGTAAGTATATATATATATATATACTTTCCGATTACGTAAACTATATAGTAACTACTACTAGCTATCAGCTCTTATTANTAGCTATCAGCTCTTATTACTTGTTATCAATAGCTAGTAACTATTAATAGCTAGTAATAAGTATTACCGGCTAGCTAGTATTAGTATCATATAACTATAATCCTTAAAGAGTAATTACGATAGATATAGGTATATATATACTTTCTATTTATTAGCTATTATATTAACTAACTATATTTACTATTTAAGGTTTTCTCCGTTTAAATACTTCCTCAGAACTAGTAGTATCTATAGGGTAAATAAGGTAAGAGCTAATAACTAGGTATAACTACTTTTAAAGGGTCCCGGAGAGGTATATAACTTTAAGTAGATTAGAGATTTTTAATATAACCCTATAATAAATAATATAAAATATAAAGAAAACGAGGTTATTAAAAACCAAGTTAAAATAACCCAAGTTAATAATAATATTAGAACTTATAATAGCCTTACTATTAATAGTAGTATATATAGCTTTAACTCTTATTAATAGTTTTCGAAAAGCGAAGCTAGTAATAGCAGAGCTACTAATAATACTTACAGTACTTTTAACGAATACTAATAAGAATAATATAGATATAGATATTTTAGTATAATCTTTATTATATATATACTTTACTATATAAGCTATAAGTTATTCATAATACTTATAATTAGTAGGAATAAAGTTAAAGTAAATAATCTAGTATTTCAAAACTAGATAATTTTTCTTATAGTAAAAGTACTTACTATCTTTCTTTTTAGCTATAGTAGTAAATATAGTAGTAGTTATAGTAATTATCTTGTAATATAAAGTAAGCCCTATTTTTTATTCTTTATCCTAAGTAAAAATATAAATAGTTTAATAATATTAGTTTATATAAGTATCTTATTATAATTAGTATAATACTTATAATATTAGGAAGCCTAACCTTAAGACAATTAAAGAATATAATAACCCAGAAATAATTAGAGTTCTAGCTATAAAAGCTCGTAATATAAGGATATAAATACTAAATATATTTAAAAGTATTATAAAAAATCTTATAGTTATAAGTATTACTTTTAGTAAACTTATCGATAAGGGTACTAATATTATCTTTAGAGACTTTAAAGATATACTTCTCTAGTACCTTTATAAAGATATAGGGGTTACTATTATCCTACTATCCTATATTAAATATTTATTAATTAATATATTATATAAAAAGATAAAAAAAACCTATAGATAATATTTCTTTTATTCTCCTATGCTATATAAGTTAAAGTCTAAGTAGCAGGTTCGGTAATATCGGTATCGATATACTTTTTAACTTAGTTACCTTTAAAAGTAGTATCAATAGGTACTAGCTATAAAGACTAGTTTAATTCTCTTTTAAACTTAGGGATTATTAAGGCTACTATATAATAGCTAGGTATATTACTTATTATAACAATTCTTATTATTTTATTTTATTATATATCTCGTGGGGTATACGAGACTCAGGGTATATAAATATAAGGTATATGTTATTTGGAGGGTAGTTATTCGGGGTTATTTTTTAATCGTTATTCGAAAGAAAAGAAAGATAAGATACTAGCTTTACTATAAGTAATAATAGAAAGACTAGTCTAGGCTTATAACCTATAATACTTCTAAGCAAGAATTTATATAAAGTAATATACGTCGTATTTATAATATCCAACGAGAAAAGAATACCCTCTACCCTATAATAGGTAAGAAAGCTAGCCTAATAGCTATAGGGGGTCAAGGCTAGTACGTGATATAAGTAGGTCACGTAACTTACCCCTTAATATTATTAGTAATAGTAAAAGTTATACATCTTATATAAATAATTATAAAAACTAGATATTTTATATAAAGTTTTTAAATATTAGCTAAAAATTAGTTATAAATATTACTTCTTTAAGTTTAAGTTTAATTATATAAAAGTATAATTCTAGCTTTTTATCTATTCCTAGAAATTATTAAGCTATTAAAAGTAATTTTTAAGATTAGTCTTAAGGCTTGAAATATACTTTTTCATATCTTTAAACTTTATAGGAATCTAAAAATAAAAAACTTCTTATTAAGTAAATTAATATAAAAGTATATGAATTACTTTATACTTTATGTTCATTCAAATTCTATAACTGATTAGGTATTCCTAAAATAGTATATCATATAGTTACTACTAAATTACTATATTATTATAACCTATAAATTAAAAATAGATTTTAAAGTAATCAGAAAGTTTATAATTATAGAATCTTATATAGTTATAGTAGTAAATACAAAATACTACATCAATACTCATAATTTTGGGGTTTATTTCCATAAACGTATTTCTAGTTAATTTAGAAAAGCCTCCTAAAGAAGTCTATATTAAGATATAGCTTAAGCTTCTCTAAGATTATATAGTTATTACTTACGATTATTTAAATTATTATTATATCAAAGCTTGATTCCAATATTTTAGTAAGGAAAAGGGGGAAGGATAAACGGTTTGTGAAAAAGAAGAAGAGTCTTTAAGATACTATATACATCACTTAAGTATAGAAAGTATATGATACTATAAATCTTATATATTATAAGGGTTTAGTAATATTCTAAAAGAGGGATTATTATATTTACTAAATATTCGTTATTTATTGATAAAAAAGTATATAGTTAATTGTTTTAATATTATTTCATAGAATATCTTTAATTAAGCTATACTAAGAATATATATAATTAACTCTTTAATAATAATTTCTATTAAAAGATTAGTATTTAATTTAGAGACTTCTAGTAAAGTATTAGAATAAGAAAGATATAAAGTATCTAAATTAATACTTGTATCCTTTTACTTTATATAGACCTTAAGTATAAGGTTTATATTATAATTGCTTTTTCTAATATAGGAGTTCTACTAATTTAGAGTATAGTAGTAATAATGAGAAAAGCTAACTACTAATTAGTATTAGTTTATCTAGTAGGGATAATCGTATACTATATATAGCCTTGTTATATATATAAGTATAAGAAAGTTCCAATATTCGTTATTGTTATTATTATCTTCTATAGTTATACATAGCTATACAAATCTCTAGATCTATAATATAATAATTATTTACTAATTATTATAGTACTAAATTATAGCTAGTAATAAGTATTATTAGTAGGATATAGAAAATATATAACTATATATACTATATATATATATATATCTGGAAGTATATAGCTATATGAACTATATACTTATAGAAGTCTATAGTTTAAGTATAATAGTATGTGTCTATAGTATA
This sequence comes from Colletotrichum trifolii, assembly GCA_004367215.1. Classification (NCBI taxonomy): domain Eukaryota; kingdom Fungi; phylum Ascomycota; class Sordariomycetes; order Glomerellales; family Glomerellaceae; genus Colletotrichum; species Colletotrichum trifolii. The sequence continues at coordinate 10,326 of RYZW01002787.1, forward strand.
TTATTACTAATAATAATATTATATAGTAAATATATTATGAAAAGAAATCTTGATAATCCTTTTTCTAAGAGTTTCTTACTTTAAGTTAAAACGATTTAGATTAAATTTTGTATAATATACAGTATTCTATATCTTTTTAAATCATTCCTCGTAGAAATTATATTTAATATAATACAATATATAAATTAATCAGAAATTACAGAAATACTAATATTATTATTAGACCTACTAAAGATAAAAAAGCTAAGTAGTTTCTTATAATGTTACTCTTTATACTATTCTAATTATAAATCTTATTAAACTAATACTAAAGTACTAGTAAAAGTCTTAGGGAATAATATAACTATTAACTATAGAAGAATAAGGAGTTTAAAGTAATATCTAAAAATAGTACTAGTATTAGTAGAAATAGTAATAATAAT
>RYZW01002788.1:0-10746 GCA_004367215.1 Colletotrichum trifolii
AGGAGTAGTATTTTACTAATTAACATCTCTTTTTAACTAGTAAAGAACTACGCTTAACTTAGTATTACTTATATAAAAGATAAATCTAAGTTCTAAATATATAAAAAGCTAGGCTTAGGCTATAATTTAGTTATAAGGAATATAAATACTATTTATTTAAAACTAAAAAGTAAAAAAGAAGTTTTCACGAAAAGCGTAAAAAGTGTACTTAAAAGTAATACTAAGGGCTTACTAGTAGTCTACTAATACCTAACTTCTTAAGTATAGTTATCAGGACTTAGGTAGAGCCGGAGTTAACTAGCTAGGCGTAACCCGTAATACTTTAGTAGTATTAGCTAGGAATTATTAATTTTCTTTATAGTTAATCTCTTTAGGGGTAAATTTCCTAAGAATAGCTAACTTAAGTATTTCTTAGGCTTATTAGTATTACTTAACTTTTAGAAAATTACTTAAGAAAAACTCTTAAAAAAGCTCTAATAAGAAATTTTAGTAAATTATTATTTTAAAATTAAAGTATTCCTATAAATTATAAACTTTAGCTTAAGCCTAAAAATATTATTCTAGGTAAACTACTAATTAGTTCCCTTAAGAACTAAAAAAGGGGTATTTTTAGTAGGTATTTTAGTATTTAAGATATATAGATTTAGTATAACATATATTTTTAGCCTAGTAGCTTTTTAGTATTATAAGATTCTTAATTATTATATATAATTAGGGCGTAAAATCTAGTATATATTATATATAACTAAACGTAGCTAAGTATACTATACGAGGCTTTATTTTAAGCGCTTTAAGTAAGGTAAAGCTTAGTAGAGATAGTACTATAGCTGAGGTTTCTTCCGGCGAAAACTCTACCGCTTAAGCGTATTATTCCTAATAAGAGTAACTGCGACGGATGTAGGCCTATACCTTCCCCATTTGTCACCTATTGTATTAACTAACCACGTTTACTACCTGAAGTTTTCTCCGTTCAAATAGTTCCTCAGAACCAGTAGTATCTATAGGGTAAATGAGGCAAGGCAAGAGCCGATAACTAGGTGCAACTACCTTTAAAAGGTCCCGGAGAAGTATATAACTTTAAATAGATCAGAGACCTTTAATACAACCCCTATAAGGATTTTATTATAATAAATCTTATATAGTTAGTAGAGGAAAATATAGTAAAATTTAACTTTACTAATACTATTATATACCTTTATTAGTATTATTTAGACTATTAATTTTATAGCTTTTGTTTTCAATTTAAATCTTTTAGATTAAAATATTACTCTTATATTAGTAGTACTACAATCCAGAAAGTTTTAGTAAGAGTTAATCTAGGATACTTTGAAAGCTTCTTATATTATTTTTACTAAGATAGTTAGTAACAAATGAGTCATATTAAATATTATGATAGTATTAATTGTATAGAGTATAAAGTAGCTATTAAAGGAGATAATATTAATAATACTTTTAAATTAAATTTAATATTATCCTGAATAGTAAAATAAAAGTAGGTAAAGGTAGTATGATATATTTAATATTAGTAGTAATCTTACTTAAGAGTTCCAAAAGTATAAGATTTAACTAGGTATTTTGTTTTAGTGAGGATATTATAGAGATATACTATACCTAAGTATTTAAATTAATAGTAAAGTCTCTATATCTCCGATTTTATAAGCTATATAGAAGTAAGTATTTTCTCTATATTTAAAACTATCTATAAATACATCCTTATTTTTGAACAATAAGTATGATCTTTTCATTTCAGTAAAACTAGTTATCTCTATTATTAAACATACTATTAAAATAATCTATATTTATAAAATAGAATAAGAAAAAGATATTATATAGTACTAAATAAATTGAATAATACTAAGTAGTATAGCAATAGTAACTATTCTAAGTATTAGGATAAACGTAGTACTGCTAAAATAGATTATAACTAGTTTGTTTTATAGAAATAGAAAGATTATATAAAATTGACTATTTACTTAAAAATAGTAAACTAGGAATATTTAATAGTTAAGAAACTAGTAGTATTTAAGTTAAATAAGACTTTTTGGAAAATAGTAATTAAGTAATGGTTTTTGAGTATAAAGGTATATATAAAAGTTATATTTATATTCTGAGTAATCTTATTATTAAAAATACTTTTCCTACTAAAAATATATAGTATTACTTAATTTTAGAAAACTCTAGTAATTTTATTTCTATTTGAAATAGTAGAGTATTGACTAAAGAATAATATAAAGAATATTTTAAAAATAGTAAAAGTATAGTCCTTAAGGTTATATTATATCTAGTACTAAATAATAAGTTCTTTTATTTATTATTTCTTAGGGGATCTGCTTAACGGAGTAGTTTAACGTCTAGCTAGTTTTTACTATTTTATAGTAAGAATAGTAAGTTCGAATCCTGCGGCGGGTAAGTGTAACCAGCATTCCTACTAGTTACGTAAACTATATAGTAACTACTACTAGTCATTAGTTCTTACTACTACTACTAACTATTAATAACTAATAACTATTAATAGCTGGTTAGTAATAGGTACTACTAGTTAGTAATATTAGTATTGTATAACTATAATCCTATAATAAGTAACTATAATAGATAAAGGTATATATATACTTTTTATTTATTAGCTATCGTATTGACTAACTATATTATTACTGCTTGAGGGTTTCTCTATTTAAATAGTTCCTTAGCCCTAGTATTATCTATAGGATATATGAAATAGGGAAGAGCTAATAACTAGGTATAGTTTCTTTTAAAAAGCTCCGGAGAAGTATATAACTTTAAATAGATTAAAGACTTTTAATACAACTAATATTATTTCTTAGGGATATTTAGAAATTGTTATTAAAGCCTTTAAGACTTTTATATGTAATAAAGAAAGTTGAGAATACTATTATAAGGTATTTTATTAGATTATGAGTTATTTTATATTTACTATATAAAGTATGTTGTTTTAAGAGTATACTTATAAATAAATAACTTGTTATATTATATATATAGTATTCTATATTATGACAAGTATATTTAGAGGTTAGGGGAAAGTAATATATTTTACAGAATATTAAGAGTAGTTATAGATATAATTATAACTTCAAGTATTATTATAAGATATACTATATATATAGTTAGTTTGAAATTCCTCTTTAAGTATTATATTACTATCATTTCTATTATTTTGAAAATACTATAGCCTTTAGAGTATTATAGTATTATTTATAGTAGAATATAATTAGTTATAGAAACTCTAGGAAGTTACTATAAAGCTAAAGAATACTAAACTAGTATTCTAGTATACTATAATATATATTTATAAATTAGTTATAGAAAGTTTTATTAGTATACTAATTAGCTTTAAACATCTTCTAGAAATATATAAGCTTTATAATAAATATTTGAAGTTTTTCTTTTTTATTCTAATTAAGGTTTTTAGTTATTATATCTTTAAGAGTAGTATTTTACTAGTTAGAGAAGTAAATCTAGTAGAGTTTATAGTTTTCAAAATATTCCTCAATATATATAGTTATCTAATTAAACTATAGGTTTTACTCGTTTAATATAGTAGTTTAATGTCTAGTTGGTTTTTACTATTATAGTAAGAGTAGTAGGTTCGAATCCTGTAGTAGGTAAATACGACTAGTAGCTATGTGCTTTCCGATTACGTAAACTATATAGTAACTACTACTAGTTATTAGCTCTTACTAATAGCTATTGTAATAGCTAGTAATTATTATAATAGCTAGTAATAGGTGTTAATAGCTAGTAGTATTAGTATTATATAACTATAATCTTATATTAAGTAATTATGATAGATATAGGCTTATAATTTCCCTTTATACTTTCTATATTTATTAGTTATTGTATTAATGAACTATATGTTACTATTTGAAGTTTTCTCTATTATTTATATAGTTCTTTAGAACTCGTAATATCTAGTAGGTATATAAAGTAAGAGTTAACTATTAAGTATAGTTTCTTTTATAGCATTCTTAAGAAATATATAATTTTTATTTGATTAAAAACTATTAATATAACTAAGAAGGGTTGATAGCTTGTTCTTTACTACGACTTTTAGTAGATATATTACTCCCTAAAATATAATTTCAGCTTTCCTACCCCCCCTCCCACTAATTACTATAGCTAGCTTTTAGTTAATCTAGGGCTAAACTTCTCGTAGCTATAGTAGCTAGTATACCTGCCCCGTATTAACCTTTTTAATAATAAATAACTAATAATTCCTTCTATAATAACTTTATACCTTTATACTTTTATACCTTTATAGCTATATATAATTCGAATATCTCGAGATATTTAATTACTACTAACTATAAGTATTCTATTCGAATTATAACCTTAATATCTATAAAATTAATATCCCTACTAAACTTTACTTACCCCTAAGATAAGACTTTATATTACTAATATGAAAGTTCTCTACTACTAATACGAGCTAACTTATAATTTCTATATAAGTATAATAAGACTTAGCTTATTCTTGTTAGTAAATAAGTTTAATATATTAAGTATAGTTAATTTATAAATAATACTTATATAGATAAAGATATTTCTAGTATAACTAGATAGCGTTTAAAACCTATATAATTATATCCCTATAATATTTTAAAGTATTTAGTAATTAGTATTATAGTACTATATTAATATTAGGGTTTTACTTGATTAATACCTAGTTCCTAATATTATTAGTTTAGTATAGTAAGTTATAAGTTAACTAGATAATCTTCTTTTAAATATTTATAAATTACCTATTAATCGTAATATTTAGGATAATTTTATTAAAGCTTATTTTAATAAAATAATAACTTTAGTTATAATAGTTATAGCTAGATATCTCTATACCTATTCTATAGTTCTTTTTTTACAGGTAACTATATAGATTTCGAGGAGATTTTGATTCTATTATAAAGGTATAGTGTACTACTACTCTAACTACTAGACTTTATTAAAGATACTTTAGATATAGAAGAATAATAGATTACGGAATACCTAGCTTTTATAGGTACTTTATTTTATTCTATTTTAAGAGGTTTATAAAAGTTCTTAACTTTATATCCTTAGTAGTTATTTTTAGCTATATGTACTAAGCTTTAGCTTAGGTAAAGTTTTCCCCGATTATTACTATAAGGTCTTCTACTACTATAAAGTTAATTATTAGAAGTAGGGGTATAATTATCTATAATAATAGGTAATTTCATTACTGCTTTAACTAGTTGCGAGCTAGTACTAGTATAAATGCTATTATTAGGTAAAATTGATAGTTAAATCTATATATAAGGTAAAGAGTTTAGATACTATTCTAGGTATAGAGTAAAGGTAACTAAATTAATATAACTAAACTTTAGGCTTTAGTTAAAGGATATAAAATATATTAAAGAAGAATTAAAGATCTAAGCTTTTAGTATCATAGAGAAAACTCTTATTTACATATAATATAAAATACTAAGTTTAAAGTAATAGTTATAGAAAATATAGATTTTAGTTTTAAGAATATTATAAAAGTTTATATTATATTCTACAGTTTTATTATATAACTTTATAAAATCTATGATATATTTAGTAGACAAATTCTTAAATATATTAGTAGAAGAAGTGTATAAAGAATATTTAACTTATTAAGGATACTATATATTACTATTACTTTAGTTTATTTCTTATTAGTAAGAGTACTCTATACTATATAGTTTAGGGATTAGTAATCTTATGAGTAGTAGTAGAGGTTATATATCCTATATAAATAGTAGTAAAAACTAGGTATTTTATAATAGGTTTTTAAATATTAGATAAGTATTAGCTATAAATATTATTTCTCTCATTTTAGGTTTAGTAGTATAAAAGGGTAGTTCTAGTTTTTAATTTATTTTAAAGAAGTTATTAATTTATTTAGAATAGTATTTAAAGTTAGTTTTAAGGTTTGAGATATGTTTCTTCATATTATTAAAGTTTATAAGAGTTTAATATTTAAAGGTTTCTTATTAAGTAAATTAATATAATATTATAAAGATCTTCTTATCTTTTATATAAATTTTAACTTTATAGTTAAATAAGTATTCCTAAAGGTAGTAGACTATATATTTATTGATAAATAATTTTATTTCTGTAGAGTATTCACTAAAATCTATCTAAAATAGTTAAAAGGCTTATAGTTATAGATGTTTAGGTAATTGTATTAATAGATGTAAGAAATTATATAAGTAGTAATATCTTTAGTATTTACTTCTATAAAGTTACTATAGTTATTTCTAAAAAGGTTTCTAAAGGGATCTATATTAATATAGTTTAAGTTTCTCTAGGATTATATAGTTACCATTTAGGGTTACTTGAGTTATTATTATAATGAAGTTTAATTTAAAATTTAATTTAAAGTTTAGTTTGGATATATTAGTAAGGGGGTAAAAAGCCTTTTAAAAAAAAGGAAATTTTGAAAACAAAATAGGGGCTTCGAGATATCATATAAATTTCTTAAATATAAGAAGTATAAGATACTATCAACCTTATATTTTATAAAGGTTTAGTAATACTTTAGAAGAGTTTTGACATCTACTAAATGATTCCTATTTAGTACTAAAAAGTATTATTTAAGTTTACCTTTTTAGTATTTCTTAGAGTATTTTAAGCTAAGCTATTTTAAAACTATATAGTAAATTCTTTAAGAATAGTCTTAATACAAAGATTAATATATAATTTAGAAGTTCCTAGTAAAGAATTTAGGTAAGGTAAAACATTTCTAAAATAATTAAGTAAATATTTATAATTCCTTACTTTATATAGACTTTAAATAAAAAGTTTATAATTACTTCTTCTAGTATGAAAGACTTTACTTATTTATAGTATAGCAGTAATAGATTTAGTTAGTTTTGCTTTATACCTTGAAAAGTATCTAAGGTCTTTACCCTATATATAGACTTAACTATAAACTTTACTTAATAATAGTATTCGTGCTAATACTAGCTTATAACTAGTTAAAACAGTAATGAAATTACCTATTATCGTAGATAATTATACCCCTAGTTCTAATATTTNTGCTAATACTAGCTTATAACTAGTTAAAATAGTAATGAAATTACTTATTATTATAGATAATTATATTCCTAGTTCTAATATTTAACCTTATAGGAATAGAAGACTTTATAGTACTAGTTTGTATAGGGAAGGTTTTATTTAGATTAGTATTTAGTATATATAGCTGAAAATAACTATTAGAGTTATATAGTAAAAAATGTTTGTGAATTTCTTGAAGATAGAATAAAATAGAGTACTTATAAGAACTAGGTATTCTATGATCTATTACTCTTTTGTGTTTTTATAATAGAACTAGAATCTCCTCGAAATCTATATAGTTATTTACAAAAAAGGAATGTAGAATAGCAATTGAGATATCTAGTTATAACTATTATCATGAAAGTTATGATTTTATTAAAATAGGTTTTAATAAAATATTTTAGGTATTATAATTAATAACTAGTTTATAGATATTTAAAAGAAGATTATCTAGTTAATGTATAATCTACTATACTAAACTAATAATATCGGGGACTAGGTACTAATTAGGTATTATTTTAATATTAATATATTATTATAATACTAGTTATTAGATATTTCAGAGTATTATAATAATACGATTATAGAGGGTTTGAAAGTTATTTAGTTATATTAGGAATATCTATATTTATATAAGTATTATTTATGAGTTAGTTATAATTAATTAATATATTAAGATTATTTGCTAATAGAGGTAAACTAAGTCTTATTATATTTGTATAAAGATTATAAGTTAACTTATATTAGTAGTAGAGAACTTTTATATTCATAATATAAAGTTTTATTTTAGGAATAAGTAGGGTTTAGTAAAGATATTAAGGTTGTGGATATTAAAGTTATAATAAATATTTGAATAGAGTACTTGTAATTAGTAGGAGTTAAATATCTCGGGATATTTAAATTATATATGGCTATAAGAGTACAAAGGTATAAGGGTATAAGGTTATTATAGAAAGATTTATTAGTTATTTATTATTAAAAAGGTCAATATGGGGTAGGTATACTAGTTACTATAGCTATAAAGGGTTTAGCTCTAGATTAACTAGAAGTTAGTTATAGTAGTTAGTAGGGGGGTATAGGAAGGCTAAAGTTATACTTCAGGGGTAATATATCTACTAATAATTATGGTAGACAACAAGCTATCGGCTTCTCTTATAGTAGTTATAGATAAGTAGATTACTAATTAGTATCAGCTTATCTAATAGGCGATAATTATATAACATTTACAACCTTGTTATATAAATATGAAAGGGTTTTAGTATTTATTGATATTATTATTATATTATATAGTTATATATATAGCTATATAAAGTCTTAGATTTATAATATAGTAGTTATTTACTAATTACTATAATACTAAGCTATAGCTAATAATACCTATTATTAGTAAAGTATAGAAGCATATAACTATATATACTATATACATATAGAAGTATATATACTATATGTAGTAGTATATATTATATAGTATAGTGTTACTGATAATATAATAAATAGTTAGTAATATAATATAGGTTTTATAAGGGATATCGGGAAATCTAGAATTATAATTTAGGGATTAAAGCTTTTAGAAAAGGGGATAATTATATAGATAAAATAATGGAGTTATATAGTATATTTAATAATTAGCTAATTAAATACTATAAAAGGCTTTTAGTAGAAAAATCATAATTTAGATCTTTTAAGTAATAGTTTATATAGTAATATAGNTTAGATCTTTTAAGTAATAGTTTATATAGTAATATAGATTTTACTTATAAATTCGAACTTTCCCTAGTTAAGGCTTTTAACTCTATTCTTATCCCTAATAATATAATTATATATAACTTCGAATTTTTTTATATGTTTTTTTACTTTCAAAAATAATAGATTCAATAATATCTATACAAATACTTTTCCTAAGAAGTAAAACTTTAGTATTGATAAAATAAGTTTTATAAGTACTATTTCTTACTAGTTTAGAAATAGTATTTTTTCTAGAAATATTTATTCTATTAAAATAAAATAAATAATTAGAGTATATTTACTATAAAAGGAGAGGAGCTAATAGCTTACTCTTCACTATGACTATCAATAAACATATTACCCCCTAAAATGAAACTTTAGCTTTTTTACCCCCTACTAACTATTATGACTAACCCCTAGTTAATCTAGGACTAAACCCCTCGTAGCTATAATAGCTAGTATACTTACCCCGCGCTAAATTTTTCGATAATAAATAACTAATACGTCCTTCTATAATAACCTTATACCCCCGTATTTTTCTACCCTTATACCTTTATACTCTTATAGCTATATATAATTCTAATATCTTAAGATATTTAATTACTACTAACTATAAATACTCTATTCAAATATTTATCACAACCTTAATATCTATAACTTTAATATCCCCTAGACTAAACTTTACCTAACTTTAAGATAAGACTTTACATTACTAAAATAAAGGTTTTCTACTACTAATATAAACTAATTCATAATTTCTATATAAGTGTAATAATACTTAGCTTATTCTTATTAGTTAACGACTTTAATATATTAATTAAATATAGCTAATATATAAGTAATATTTTTATAAATATAGATAATCCTGGGATAGTTAGATAGTTTTGAAAACTCCTATAATTATAATATTATAGTATTCTAAAATATCTAGTACTTAGTATTATAATAAAATATCAATATTGACTTACTATTTATTTAAATATATATACAAGTGATTTAAATATCTATCCTATTTTAGTGAAATATCTTTATAATAATAATATAGAAAGAAAAGTGATAATAATACTTCTTAAGCTATTTATAAGAAATAAAGCTTATCAATTAAACTTTTATTTAACTAAGAATGGACTATTTAAATTCAGAACTCTAAATAAGTAGGTAAGAAATATTAATTAGTATATAAAAGTTAATTTTCAAGAGGTATAGAGAATTATTTATAATCTTTAAAACTAGGAATAGAAATAAGAGCTTATTCTAGAAATAGAAGTTATTTACTAAAGCTAGTAGCTAGAGTACTATATCTTAAATTATAAGTTCTAAACTTTCTTATAACTAGCTAGAGAATAAAACTTCTATTAATAAGAAACCTAGTTAAAATTACTAAAAACTTAAAAATAGATTTAGTAGAAAATATCTAAATAGAACATACTATTTAAAATACTAACATAATAAGAAACCATATTTAAAGTACTAGAATAATAGTAGGTTAAAGTATTTTAATTATAGGAGTTCTAGTAGTAGAGTCAGAAAAACAGTATCCTTAATAAAGGTAGTTCTAAATTCTTTCTATTACTTCAACTATAGCTTAAGATAAATGAACTTCTTTATATCTCTAATTTTCTTATTCTTTAATTAAAAAGGTTAGATTTAAAGGAAGATTACCGGTTAAAATACTTATTCTATTAGTATCTGAGATTTATAGAGCTTTTAGGTATTTTTTAAAAGCCTTAGGGGTTTTATTTGAAACTGGAAGATACGTAGTTTTCAAACTAGTTTTATACTAGGAGCAGTAATTAGAAACTAGATCCTTACTACTCATACTAATAATATAAAATTAAAGTCTCTAAGAAAAAGTAAAACTTAAATAGTAAACTATATGAAAATAGTTCGAATAAGTTATATATTATCATAGACCTAAGCCTTAAAGCTTATATAAAATATTACTATTAAAGCTCTACATAACTACTACCC
>RYZW01002789.1:0-10745 GCA_004367215.1 Colletotrichum trifolii
AATTATAATCTTTCTATTAAAGACTCTTTTAGTATTTAGCTAATTAATTATTAAGTATATTATATAGTCTATTTATTATATATTTATAACTATCCCCCCCTCTAAAAACCTTAATCCCTAAAATTATAGTTATATATTCCTAATATCTATCGTAGAACCTATACTATATTACTAACTATTTATCATATATAGTCTATAATTATATACTCCTAATATCCCCTATAAAACCTATACCTTATTAGTAACTATTTATTATATATAATACCTCTTTTAATACTAGTAATTATATTATTATAATACTATTATCTATTTTATTAATTTTTTATAATCTAAATAATAGAACTTATTTTTACTAATAANTAATAGTAGTATTAGGTTTTTATCTGCTTTTTCTATTATTTATGAATATATTTACTATTATCCCGGCGATACGTCGATACTTTTGATCTTATAGTATTTATTTATTAAAAATAGCTTTTTTAAAATTTGCTATAATCCTTTCTAAGGTTTTAGTGTATACTTAGCGAGTATTGTCTATTTTCTTCTATCTATACTTTATCGTCTTCTTATATTTTCGTAGTATTTAACTCCTAGATACCTTTTTATATTTAGTACTTACTTTATTATTATTTCTTTTTTCTATATTTCTTTTTCTTTATTCTTCTTTTCTTTTTTATTATTATTATACTATATATTCCGTAAAAATATCATAGATTATATCTATTATTACTATACTTTATACTTTTGTTTATAATAGGGATAATATTATTAATAAGGGTTTTTGTTTAGTTTTACCCTAGTAACTATTTACTTTATTTTAGCTATTTTTCTTTACTTTACTTTAATACTAAGAAGCTATTCTATATTATTAGTAATTACTCGATAAAGTATATTCTTTATAAGAAAATAAATTAAAGTATTATAGAATAAGTTATCTTTTCGCTATCTTTTTACTATTTATTATTAATATTTCATACTTTAAGTTCTATTTAAGTTATATAATACTACCTAAGTAACTTAGAACTAAGCTATAATTTATTACTATTTACTTAAATAGTGAGAGATAATTTCTAAATATAAAAATAAGCTTTTCTATATATTTACTAAGTTATTAGTAAAGTAATATAAGGCTAGCTAAATTATTCAGAACTTCTTTAAAAAAGTAATAAAGAAAAAGCTAGTTATAAACTAACTTTTCCTATAAAAGATATCTTCTATTTATAACTACCTATATTTTATATATAGTCTTATTATAAATTACTAAAAGTTTACTATATTATTATTACCAATTAATCAAATAGATTAATATTCTAGAAAATAAAACTAAAATATTTTATTATCTATCTACTATATAACCTACTTATCTTTAGAATAATAATCCTACTTATACTTTAGAAACAATTTTACTTTATTTTCTTAATAATTTGTATTATACCTTAGTCCCTAGAAATATTAAGATTTATTTTATTATAATACTTTTGTATTTTAATAATGAATTTTACTACTATATTACTAAATATTTAGAATATAATACGCCTTTATACTTTATTACTATTACTAGTAATTACTTTATTCTTTATAATTCTAATATTATTACGTTTTACTAGGTTTATACTTTATATTTACTATACTTTTCTAAAAATAGTAATAAGGATAATAATAATAATAATAAGAGTAAAAAGTTTAAAGTTATAGAAACTCTTTTATAGGTTCCGTATTCTATTACTAGTAATATTAACTTATTTATACTTATTAATTATATCTTATTTTCTAAAATCTATATAGTAAACCCCTAGTATTATTCTTCTTCTAATAATAAAGATAAAGAAAAAGAAAATAAAAATAAAGAAAAAGAAAATAAGGAACTTCTTACTAAAAAACGCAAAACTTATACTAATTTTATATCCACTCTAGTTACTTCTATATCTAATAACTACTAGCCTACTACCTATAAATCTATTCTTCCCTAAAAAACTAGACTAATTAAGAAAGCTACCCTTATAAAGAAAGCTTCTACTACTAAGAAAACCACTTAGTAAACTACTACACCTATAATATTTACTATAATACCTATACCTATCCTTATTATACTAATAATACTTATTATACTAATAGTGCCTATTATCCCTACTATCCCTATAAAGAAAGGTTAGAAATACCTTTATAAAAATATACCTAAACCCTAAGTATAATAATTATTTCTATTATATATATTTTTACTAAGTTATTACCGAAATATACTAGTATATCTATTTTAGGGATATATTTTTTAAACTAGTTTTCGTATTATCTAAGTAGTTAATAGAATTATTTCTTCCCCTCTTCTGAAATATAATTATTAAGTTATTAGTATTAATAATAAACTAATTATCCTATTTCCTATAATACCTAATTATCTATTTTTTAAATTTCTAAATAACCTCTTATATATTACTTAGGTTAATTATAATCTCCTATATATTATACTCTATAAACTACCTAACTTATTTAATAAAAAAACATCTATTATCTCCTTCTCCTTATTTTACTATAATACCCTCTATTTCTTATTCTATAAAGTTATCTTCTAATTTAGGAAAAATAACCTAGTTATTAGTATCTTTTTATTATTTTATCTATAGTTCTAGTAAAGAGATAGGGAATATATTATATATCTAATAATACTATTCTAGTAAATATGCTTTATATACCTATTCCCCTACTTTTTTAGTAATTAAAACTTTAATATACCTTAGTACTAACTTCTTATATTTAAACTTAAAATTCTTTATTAAAAACCTAATAACTACTCCTTAATTATATATTTATAATTAATATCTCAAATTATATACTTTTACCTAACTTTTAACTATTATTTACTAATATTTTACTATCTAGTAATATATTTAGCTAATATAGGTAACCTATTCTATAATACCCTATACTATTAGATCTTTTTTAGTTATATATTTAACTATTCTTAAGTAAAACCTATATAACTTTTCTATTAATAAGTATTTAGTAGTACTATATCTATTATTATTATATATAAATATAATTTCCCTAAACTATACTACCTAGATAATAAATAAACTACTAGTAAATACTCTAAAGTAATACTTTAATATCTAGTATATTTACTCTATTTAACTATCTATCTATAAATAATATACTATTAATGACTATTATTTAATTAATTATTCTACTATAAATTCTTCTTAAAATTAACTAGTAAAAGGTTTATCCCTATTATTAATAATATTATCTAAAATACTAAACTAGTATTCTACTTCTTTATAAAACATTACTACTAGCTTTATAGCTATTATCTATTTTATTATTAAGATAAATATTATAAACTTTATAAACCTATCTATAATTACTAGGATAGTATTATATATATTACTATTTCTATATATATTCTCTAGTAATCTTATAGTAAAATCTATACTAATTTCTTAAAATAATCCTACTAGGATAAATAAAAATTATAACTAGTTATATAACCTATATTTTAGTATTTTAATCCCTTAGTAAATTTAATATAATATTATATAATCCTATATATCTATAACTATATTATTCTAATAGAAGTTTTATTTTATAAAATTATAAGTCTTATTAATACTTATATAACTTATTTTACTTTTATTATAATATAAATAAATAATTTTATATCTTAAAAACTCTAAATTAAGTATAATTAGTTTTCCTTAGAAAAAGAATATCTTTTCTATATTTACTAAATACCTTTTCTATCTACTAGTTACTTTCTAGGCTTTCTCTATATATACCTAATGATTTTTATTATAAATCTATAACTTTTTAATAATTTATTTAATATCCCTAGAATTACCTATTAAGTATACTATTTTATCTTTTATAAAACCCCTTATTACTAAATATATAATATACTATATTAGAATAATAACCCTAACCTTTTATAAGTTCTCTTTACTTACTAGTATTTACTAAGTATTCCCTATCCTCTTATATATATCTTTACTATAAATAACTATAACTATAACTATTATTATTTTTCTAGTATCCTTAATAAAGTAGTATCCTAAGGAAATTAAATAACTTCTACTTCTAAATCTAACTTCTATACTAAAATACTTTTCCCTTACCTATATTATCTAGGTAAAAACTTTAATTAACTCTAAACTCTTTTTAGTTTTAATAATCTTTTAATAAATATCTACTAGTAATAACTTAGTAAGTCATAACTTATCTATAAAAGTTAGTAATATATTATAGTATTCTACTTCCCCTTTTATATAATCTAGCTATCTAGATAATCTATCTACTAAATTAGTAATTCTAGACTAGTATTCTAGATTAAAATTAAATATTAAAAACTTATAAATCTAATAAATAAGTTTTCTATAAAAGTCCCGTATTAGTACTATTATAATACTTATTAAAACCTAATAATCTATTAAAACTATAAATTTCTTTAAGAATCCTATTAAATAGTATTCTTAGTAGTTAAAACTCTTAATAATAACTAATAACTCCTATTAACTTATTCCCTATTTCTACTTTACTTTACTAAGTTTCTTCGAGTAATAGGTAACTAGTTATTACTAATTTTTTACTTTTTATAATAGGATACTTAAAATTACTTATTATAATATATCTATCTCTACCCTAATCTTTCTAATAAAATCCTAGTACTAGAAAATAATTACTAAATAAAAAGTATTTTATAATACTAAGAATATAGATTTTATATCTTCTAACTATAAAAAAACCTTTTTCTCTATCCCCCCTTTAAAAAGTATTATAAATAATATTATTACTCCTAAGTAATTAGTAATAAACTTATAGTAGAAATTATAGAAGCCTAAAAATACCTAAAGTTCCTTAAATATTTCTAGTAGTTTCTATTTAATAATAACCTAAACTTTTACTAAATCTATCTTAATACTTTCCTAAGTAATTATATACCCTAGGAAACTTATCTCTTCTATATAAAATTTATATTTAGAAAACTTAGTAAAAAAATATACTTTATACAGTTTAGTAAGTATCTATAGTAGTACTTTAATATAGTCTTCTCTAGTACCTATTATATATACTATAATATTATCTATATATATTATATAGTATATATTAATTAAGTTAATAAGTATATAATTAATATATACCTAAAAATTTACTAGTATATTAGTAAAACTAAATAATATTACTATATATTTATAGTAGCTATACTATATCCTAAATACTATCTTCTAGTAATCTTCTAACTTAATCCTAATATAGTAATAAGTATCCTTAAAATTAATCTTCAAAATTTATATTACTCCCTAAAATCTATCTAAACACTTACTAATAAGTAGTAATAAGTATTAATTCTTAATTATAACTTTATTAAAACCTTTATAATTAATATATAATTATAGAGAACTATCCTTCTTTAGAATAAAAAAAATTAATATACCTATTTTACTTATAAATAACTATATATATCTATTTACTAGGTTTTCCGTGATATATACCCTTAACTCCTCTAGTTATTATTTATTTAATAAATATATAAACCTATAAAGTAATTTCTTATTTAGTTCTAGTTTAATAGTATACTTGGTATTTTTAAAGATTAGGACTAACTTTACTATAACTTTATTAAATATTCCTTATTTACTTATAAGCTTCTTAAAAATATCTATAGTTATAATAATTTTATTTACTTCTTTAAAAACCTCTATATAAACCCTAAAATTATTACTTATTTTACTAATATATAATATATAAATAATCCTATTATTCTTAATAATCTCTTAAATAAATACTTCTAGTTTAGTAATAGATATCTACTTATAATACTAAATATTTATCTAGGTATCTATTATAATACTTTCCCTATTTATAAAATCCTATCCTAATAAGAAATCTATATATCTTTCTAACTAGTAAGTACTAGTAAATAATTAGTATAATTTCTATAAATACCTATTCAAGTCTATAAGAAAAAATATTAACTAATAATACTTCCCTAGCTTTAATACTAAACTATTAAATCCCTCTAAAATAAACATAATTACTTTAACTAAAACTAATCCTAATAATATTACTAGCTATTTATTAATAAAATCTACTTATAAATATAAGTCTATATTTATTACTACTTCCCTTTCTTTAATACCCCAGAAAATAATTACTAAACTCTTAACTATCTTCCCTATAAAAACTAACTTCTTAACTAGTATAAAAACTATTAGTTATATCTCTATACTTACTTATTTCCTTAGATTTCTTTAATATAGGAACTAGTATTAATAGCCTAAACTAAGATATAAAAACTTATAGTACTTTACCTTTAACTAATTACTAGTATTAAATTCACGCTTATTTTATACCTATAATATATAACTCTATACCCTATTTTACTATATAAGAAACATACCCCTATAATCTATAGTATAGCTAATATATATATATTCTTCTAGCTTAGAGTAAGTATAATATTATTTAACCTACTAGTATCTTATTACTATATACTTAATATTAATAAGGTTAATAGACTTATTCAGCTTACTACTCTTAAAAATAGTAATAGCTAGAATAGCTATAAGCCTATATAAGTTTGCTTATACCTCCTATCTTATATTAGTTTACTAGTATAGTACTATCAGAGTTCCTACAATCTTTTAGCCTCTATTATAATATTTCTAGCCTTTAGGATAAAGATATTAAGTATCTCTATCTCCCTTTTCAAACTAAAGTATAAATAGTAAAAATAGATAAAAACTTCTCTTTTATTCTAATTAAATCTAGGTATACCTAAGTTCTAGTATAATACTAACTATTTAATATAATACTATATAAATAACTAGTATTCTCCTTATTATACCTCTTTAAATTTCTATTTATATAACTTCTCTTATATTTCTAGGTTAATATACTATTAACAAATAAATATAATAAAGTTAACCTAGGCAAATTCATCCTCTAAACTAGCCCTATAATTTCTCTATTCTATTTAGAATTAAAATACTAATTTTATAAATACTTACTAGATTTATTAGTTAACTATACTACCTAGTTAGATCTAGTAGCTATCCTTAATAGTAGTAATTTAGTTATTAACCTATTTAACTATAAACTCCTCCCTTATTATTCTATAGTTATATAAAAGTAACTTCTCCTAATCCTTAAATAATCTAAGTATTACTAATTACTTAGCTAATTATTAGATAAAAACTATAATCTATTCCTTATAAGCCTCTTATTACTTTTATATTTATTCTTAATATATTACTATCTAAAACTATATAGTTTTAAGTATTTTACCTATAATACCTACTATATCTAATCCAAGTAAGAATAGTATCTATAATAATACTCGGGATCACTTATTAAATCTAAGTATTAGTCACTAAAAACCCAGTAACTACTTAGCCTTTAAAAGTATAGTAGAAATTACTCTACTTCTTCCTCTTATATTAGGAAATAAGTATTCCTACCCACAAAATATATCCTATATCAAATCCTCAAATAACTCCCCCCTCTTAAATTCCTTAATATACTATTAATAAAAACTTGTATTAATACTAAGCCCTAAATTATCTTAAGTAATATATAAGAAATATCTCTTTTTAGGATTATTATCTTAAATAGTATATAAAAAGTATCTCTCTTCAGGATTATCCTCTCCTAAAATAACTATTTTATTATTACTATTACTTTACTTATTTAATCCCTAGTAATAGTATAGTATAATAGTAGTAGTCTCGCTATATACCTCTACTAAATTAAATATTAATTATTAAAGTTTATTAAGGCTTGTATCAGGTCTATACCTATAAAGTAGTTATTCTCTGTAATATTAATTACTACCCGATATCCTTACCTATACTAGTTACTCAAAGAATTAAATAGAAATAATAGAATTATAAGAGTATAGCTAAAAGCCTTAACTAGGAAAGGTTCAGATATATAAATAAAGTCTATATTACTATATAAACTATTGCTTAAAGGATCTAAGTTATAATCCTTCTACTAAAAACTCTTCTAGTACCTAGCTAGCTAGTTACTAGGCGTACTATATAGTCCATTCATCATATCCTTACATCTTTATTATAGATCTATAATTCTTTAATAACTTATTTAATATTTTTAGAATTATTTATAAAATATATTATTTTATCTTTTATAAAACCCCTTATTACTAAATATAAAATATACTATATTAGAATAATAACTCTAACCCCTTATAAGTTCTCTTTATTTACTAGTATTTACTAAGTATTCCCTATTCTTTTATATATATTTTTATTATAAGTAACTATAATTATAATTTTCGCTATTTTTCTAGTATCCTTAGTAAAGTAATATTTTAGGGAAATTAAATAGTTTCTACTTCTAGGTCTAACTTCTATACCAAAACACCTTTCCTATATCTATATTATCTAGGTAAAAACTTTTATTAACGCTAAGCTCTTTTTAGCTTTAGTAACCCTTTAATAAATATCTACTAATAATAGCTTAATAAGCTATAATTTATCTATAAAAGCTAATAGTATATTATAATACTCTATTTTGTTTTAGATAATCTAGCTATCTAGATAATCTATTTACTAGATTAATAATTCTAAACTAGTATTCTAGATTAAAATTAAATATTAAGAACTTATAGATCTAATAAGTAAGTTTTCCCTAAAGGTTTTATATTAATACTATTATAATACCTATTAAAACCTAATAATCTATTAAAACTATACATTTCTTTAAAAACCTTATTAAATATTACTTTTAATAGTTAAAGTTCTTAATAATAACTAATAGTTCCTATTAACTTATTCCCTATTTCTACTTTACCTTACTAAGTTTCTTTAAATAATAAATAACTAGTTACTACTAGCTTTCTATTTTTGATAATAAAATACCTAAAATTACTTACTATAATATATTTATCTCTTTCCTAATTTCTCTAATAAAATCCTAGTACTAGAGAATAATTACTAAATAAAAAGTATTTTATAATACTAAAAACACAGACTTTGTTGGGGAGGTCCCCTTAGCCTTCTACAGGCTCCACTGCCGCAGCCTCTTTTCTTCCTCCTGCAACTACCTAATATACGACATATTTAACCACACGCAGTCACATCCACAGGTTATGAGCCTAGGGGCCCCCCAGGGGGCCCTTTTTACCCCTTAAAGCTATTCAGAACTCTTCTTTTACCTCTTTTACATCTATCGCGATATTTTCGATTTTTCCCTAATTTTTCAACCCAAAAACGACACCTCTATACGATTAACATTAACAGCGGATTTTTTACGCATTATATATACCTTCTAACTATATCAATAATAACCCCGCTTCTATACTCGATTAAGCCTAGTATAAGCCGTATTAACTAATAATAGCACAAGTAAATCCGATTTTTTTTTTCAGCCCTACTACCTACCCTACCTACCTTAACAGTAAATCCGAATTTTTTAACCCTTTTAGCGTTATTTACTAACCTACTAAAAACATATATTACAACTAGGTAAATCCGTCTTTTTAGCCCTAATCTATACTATTAATAGGGATTCCCCTACTTTACTTATTTCCTCTTTCTCTTTCTCTTAATATATTAGTTTATTAGAGGCTAGCTATGAGAGGTACTTTAGTAGTACCTTAATAGTGTTATAATGAACTTAAAGAGTTTATACTTAGGGTGAAAACTCTTTACTAGACTATAGGGGTAGTAGTTATGCGGAGCCCTAATAGTAATATCCTATATAAGCCTTAAGGCTTAGGTCTGTGACATGCCCCTTACTACCCTACTACTCTATTACTATAGTAATACGTGACATCTATAACCTCATAATATAACTATAATATCTAATTACTTTAGCTAATCCGACTAGTAAGAAAAATCTATTAAGATAACTTCCTTAGGTATTACTAATATTAAATACTTCTACTAATAAGAAAATTCAGGTATTATCAATATTAGATAGTCCTATTAATAGACAAATTCATACTATATTTACCTTAGGTAATCTTATACTATATTCCTCTTCTATCTATCTATAAAAAGCCTCTTTCTCCCCTTTTATATATAGCTTTGTTTTCTTTCCTCTAGTATTATATAATTCCTATCTTACGCCTATACTAGTACTATTAAATCGCTACCCTTCTACCTTCTTTCCCCCCTTTATATTCTATTTATTACTATATTAACTACTACTACTACTAGATCTAGTTTTCTTAATAATAATCCCTCTTACTATTATACCCCTTCTAAGCCTACTACTTATACCTATAGTAGTTTTATTATCTAGGGTAACTCTAATAATAATAATAATTAACCCCCTATAATAGTTATTAATACTTACCTTAACTATTATTTAAAATAGAATAAGAGTAGTATTACCTACTCCTATATACGGGGTTATAGCTACTTTTGCCGTAAGTACTTGCGAACAAAAAGTAAGTATAAATAGGAATCTTATTTCTTTACTATAAACATTAAGCTATGCGCTACTAGCTACTAAGTTAATTANAATAAAAAGTAAATATGAATAAGGATCTTATTTCTTTGCTGTAAATGCTAAGCTACGCGCTACTAGCTACTAAGTCAATTATCTAGTCGCAATAAATAAATATATTATTACCCCTACTATTACTACTTCTAAGAGTAAGGATATAGTTATACCCTACTATATTACTATTTTATTACCTAAATTCTCCGCTATAGTCTAGTACTATAATAACTACTTTAATTATACTTAACAAGAAACCCCTACCTGTATTACTACTATACCTA
>RYZW01002794.1:0-10732 GCA_004367215.1 Colletotrichum trifolii
TTTATAGAGGAACTAGTACTCTATATATTTAACCTTAAAGCTATTACTACTATAGAGACTAACTATTCTAGGTTTATATTAGGGGGAATTCTAACCTAAGAAAATAGTATAAGTATAGCTTACTTAGTAGTATTCTATTCCTAATAACTATCCCCTATAGAATATAACTACCTAATTCATAATAAAGAATTACTAGTAGTATTAGCTTACCTATAAGCCTAGAAAACTAAGCTTTTAACTATTAAGTAGTTTAGGGTTTTTTTAGACTATAAAAATCTCGAGTATTTTATAAAAAAAGTAATGATTTATGAAGAAATAAAACTAGTAAGTAGAAGAGCTATCCTAGTTTAATTTCTATATTAAATATTACTTAGAATCCTAAATTATAATCTTAGATATTTTATTAAGATATAAGTAAAATATACTTATAGGATAAAATAACGAGAAATTATAGAGATAAATTATTTAAATTATTCCTAATAATATATAATTTAGTAATTTTTAAGTAAAGAAGATTAAGTTAGAAAAACTACTCATCTTTAATAGAAAAACTAATTTTAAAGAACTCTAAATCTATATAGTAGAAAAAAATATAATATTCTAAAGACCTAAAGTAGTTATGTAGTAGGAAAAATATAATTTCTCTTTTAATTTATATTTAAAAGTTTAGATCTCTAAATATTAACTAGATAGTTTAAAATACTTAATATTTCGAGGGAAAATATAAATACCTAGAAATAATAATAAAAAGAGCTTTTTTAATAAATTAAGGATAAAGTTAATTTAAGAGTTATATAATTCTACTACTACTAGTTAGTTAGGGAGGAATAGTATATTTAAGATTATAAGTAAGAAGTCTTTCTAGCTAGGCTAGTTATAAACTATAAAGAGATTTATATAGAATTATAATATCTATAATAGTATATATATCTAGAAATAAGTAAAGAGGGGTTTTTTAAAACCCTTCCTAATATTTAACTAGTTATACTCTAATCTATTAATAGATTTTATTACTAATTTCTTATTAACTAGAAAGAGAAGTAGCTAGTACTTTTAAATTATTATTAATAAGCTAAGTAAATTAGTAATACTCGAGGAAATAGATATTATAGANTACTAATCTCCTACTAACTGGAAAAAGGGGTAACTAATACTTTTAAATTATCATTAATAAACTAAATAAATTAATAATACTCGAGGAAATAAATATTATAGAAATTACAATATATACCTAGTAATTCCTTAATTACTACTATAGGTTTTATAAGATACTATAATTTATTATTAGTAATTATAGTTTAAACTAAATAAGTAAGTTCTAGAAAGAGTTTTACTATTTAATAAGAGTAATATAACTACTTAGTACTAACTACTACTTTTAAACTAATAGGGGAATAGAATACTAGAATTAAGAGATTTAAGCTATACTATAAATATATATATACTAGTCCTAGGATAACTAGGAAACTTATTACTTACTATATAGTTTATTTTATAGAATAAATATAACTTAAGTATTAGGGCTATACTATTTTTTATAGAGTATAGTTATTATATTAATCCTATACTAACTATTAAAGATATAGGAGGGGTAGTATTTAAAGGAGAAGCTACTACCTAGNCTATACTATTTTTTATAGAGTATAGTTATTATATTAATTTTATATTTACTATTAAGGATATAGGAAAAGTAGTATTTAAGGGGGAAACTATTACTTAGTTATTAGTTAAAAAAAATAAAAGATATTATAGGATTTATCTAAGTTAAAATTATAGTAGTTTAGTAGTAAAGTAAGGTTTTAGTTAATAAGTATTAGTATTTTATAGATAGGTATTAGGTAAGTAATAAAGTATAGTTAAATATTATAAATTATAAGTTATTATAACTAAGTAAGAAACTAGACTAGTTATGTTATAAGTATAAAGTTATAAGGGTTATTATACTATATATTATTAAGTTAAATATACTAGGGATAGTTTACCTTAAATTGTATATTAATTTACTCTAGAAAATAACTAGTAATCTTTTATTTAGCTAAGAAATTATTAATTTATAATTACTATTTATAGTGAGTAATAATAGTAAAGTAGAGTAGCAAGTTAAGGATATATTAGTAGTAAAGTAGTATTAGGTAAGTAAAAAATAGTAATAATAGGCTTTTATTAAATAGAAAGGATTTATAGATATTATATAAGAAGTAGTAGATATAGTATAAAAGATAGAAATATTAGATTAATATAAAGTATATTTTAGGCTAATTAATAATTATAATAGAGACTTTAATAAAATAGCCTTAATATATTACTAGTAAATAAGGGGGTAATATTATAAGTTATATTTAGCTAATTAATTCTAGTTTTACCTGAATCCTAATAATTATACTTAAGAAGTTAAATACTAGTAAGCTATTAGTAAGCCCCTAGTATTACTTTTAAATAGACTTTTTATACTTTTTATAAGAATTTCTCTTTTACTCTTTAGTTCGAAATAAATAGTATTTATACTCTTTATAACTAAATTATAGCCTAAGCCTAACCTTTTATACTTAGACTTAGTATTATCTAGAAAGTATATAAAGTAAAAGCTAACTACTAGGTATAGTTTCTTTTAAAAAGTCCTGAGAAATATATAATTTTAAAGAAATTAAACATTTTTAATATAACTAAAATAATACTATAATATTAATAATTATACTATTAGAAATAATAATAACTACTATAGTAATACTAATATATTTTCTTAACTAGTAATTATCTTTTATAGAGATAATATTAATATAGTTATTTAGTAGTAAATATATAATAAGCTATATATTATTAATTCTATTAGGAATAACATATTCGAGTAGTAGAGTTTTTGCTAGAAGAACCTCGGCCGTGGCGTTATCTCTACTAAACCTCGCCTTACTTAAACTACTTAAAATAAAGCCTTACGTGTTACGCTTAACTATATTTAGTTATATATAATATATACTAGACTTTACCCCCTAATTACATATAATAATTAAGAGTCTTACGATACTAAAGAGCTACTAGGCTAAAAAGTATATATTACCCGAATCTATATATTTTGAATATTAAAATATCTACTAAAAATACCCCTATATTAATCCTTAAAAGAACTAATTAATAATTTATTTAGTATAATACCTTTTAGGTAGAAGTTAAAACTTATAATTTATAAGAATACCTTAACTTTAGAATAATAATATACTAAAGCTTCTATCTAGAAACTCCTTAAGAACTATTTTTAAATAACTGTCTAAAAGCCAAGTAATACTAATAAACTTATAAAATACTTAAATTAGCTATTCTTAAGCCTCTTACCCCTAACGAAATTAACTATAAAGAAGATTAATAACTCCAAGCTAATACTACTAAAGAAATTTAAATAAAGAATATCATAAACTTTACTAAGAAGAACCTAAAAACTTATATAGTTTTCTATAGTTTCTATATTTTAAAAACTTAAAACTACTAGTTTAAATATTTAAACTAAATTAACCTAATAAGTTAAATCTTTAAATATATAAGTAAAATATTATAATACTAGTATTACTATATAAAAAGAAATATAGTAATATAAACTACGAATTTCTATAATTACTTCAGTATTATAGATAATCTATACCTCTAAAATACTATTATAGTATATTATAAAATATTTTAATCCCCGAGACTTAAAAACTTTACTATAAAAGTCATAACTAAAATATAATTTCAGAAATAGTAAAATATTATATATAAAACTTAAATAGTTAACTATACTCTATCTATTACTAAAGTATTATAAGTTTATAATCTTATAATTTTACTAGTTTACTTATTTATTAAAGTTTATATTTAAAACTATATATTAATAATCTATAGCTATTTAGACTTAATACCCCTAGATAAAATTATCTTAGCTATTATAGAAACTATTTAATACTTCCCTAAATCTCTCTAATACAGCAAAATAAGCTATAATACTTTTAATATTTTATTAGAAACCCCTATATTTACTTTAAATACTCGAAGTAATAAGAAATAATACTAGAACTTAAATAAACCCCTATNGCTCTAATAAGCCCCTATACCTTCTAAAGTATAGCCTAAATTACTTTTTAGTATACTATTACTATATATATTTTTAATTAACCTATAAAGGCTAAGTATTAAATATTTTAATTAAAGAGAAAATTGAGTAGTTATTAGCCTTAGATTTAGACCTTTTAAAAAAAGTTCAGAGCCTTAAATAATAGTAACTATATAGCTAGCTTTCTAGCCGAGTTAGCTATAATATAGTATAGTAAATATACTATAAAAAGGGACCTTAATAATACTCTTTCTAAAACTTTTTTATCCTTAATTTAAATACTTTAGTTTATATTTTCTGAGATATAAAACACTTTATAATACTTTAAAGAACTCTAGTAAAAAACTATATTTAATATAATATAAAACCTATACTAATTAAAAGCTATAGAGATACCGAGATATTTATTTAGACTATAAAAAGTAAAGAAATTAAATTATACCTCTATAATATTATTCTCTATACTACTCTAGCAATAAACCTTATCTCTTTTTAGTAGTTATAAAAATAAAACTACTAGTAAGATACTAGGCTAAATTACCTATCTTAACTATAGAGGAGTAACTACTCTAAGATTATAGTAGTTAATATTCGATATAGCTAGCAAATCCTCGAATATCATATACCTTACAAGAAATCAACTACTTCAGCCATATAAGTAATATAGCATAAGCCTTCTCCTAGACGTCGCTAGTTGTTACACATAATTAGGGGGCAAAATCTGGTGTGTATTGTGTGTAACTAAACGTGGCCAAGCGTAACGCGTGAGGTCCTATTTCGAGCGGTTTAAGTGGGGCGAGGCCTGGTGGAGACGGTGCCGCGGCCGAGGTTCTTCCGGCGAAAACTCTGCCGTTCGAGCGCGTTATTCCTGACACTAGTACTAGTACTATATTATAAATACTATTCGAAAACCCCTAAAAAATAACAAATAGCTCTAGTACTAGCACCTAAGGTATCTTAGTAGAAAGC
Organism: Colletotrichum trifolii; assembly: GCA_004367215.1. NCBI lineage: Eukaryota > Fungi > Ascomycota > Sordariomycetes > Glomerellales > Glomerellaceae > Colletotrichum > Colletotrichum trifolii. The sequence goes on from RYZW01002794.1 coordinate 5,048, forward strand.
CTCTAAACTACCTTATCTCTACTATACGAGGTATTTATATTACTAATAACTATTTAAAATATAATAGATACTAGCCTACTTAGGAAGTATACGAGGTATATAGTATTAGTAAAACTAAATAAAAGATTTACTACGTAGAACACGAAAATACCTTATATACTACCCCTAGGGAATATATTACTTTTAACTTTTACCCCTATTACTAAAACTATAATAGCTATACCTCTACTTTAATATTTATAGACTAAACTACTAATTACTCTTAAGACTTCTATTTTATTAACTATACTAGAGCTATGATTATAGGAGTATTCGAGAGTTTTATAGTACTTCTTAAGTACTAGTATAGTATTGATATTAAGGTTTTCAAATATAATAACGAGGTTTCTAGGTATAAGAAATTAAAGTTAAACTTTACCTCTTAAGGCATATACCTTAAGCTATCTACTCTATATACCTAAAGCTAGAATAGAAACGCTAAATATATTAGAGCTATTATTAAAACTCACGCGAAAACTATAAAGTATAGTAGTAAGCTACTTTATAATCTCTAGCCTAAAACCCTATAAACTACGGTATTTCTTTACAACTAAATACTATTATACCTCTTAAACTAGTAAATACTATATAAGAAACTTCACAAAACTACTTAAAAAAATAACATTACAAAGCTAGACTTAGCCTACTTTTATACTTATAACTATAAATATTTTATTTTAACTATAGATATAAAGTTAAAATATAACTAGCTAATATACCTTAAAAAATATACTTTTATCAGCTTTTTAGTTAGCTATACTTCAACTAACTAGTATTAAATATAGAACTTACTTTAAAACAAGGTTATTATAACTTATAATATCTCTTTCAATAAAACACTCTTTTTTAATAGAAATTTAACTTTTTTATAAAATAACTTTAAATAGTTTAATTCTAACAAAGTTACTTACTAGTTATAAAAGTAAATAACTATAATAAAGCTATTTCAAATTAACTTAGTTACTTATTTAAACCTAAATAAAAAACCTAATAAAATAATTAACATAATAAAAAGCAACTATAGTAGTTCGAGGTCTTATATCTATATAATAGTTACCCCTAAACCTTATAAGGCGTTTAAAACTACAAAGTTCGTATTAATAACCCCTCTAGAATTACCTGTTATATTTTTCTACGATCTCGTTTACATAGACGAGACTATAGGGGAACGAGGAATTCAGATATTACTAAAAAGAGTCAAATATAAGAAATAGATAAGATATTATATTATAGCAGAGAAATCTTTATTCAAAACCACCTTTTTAACTAGTATTCTTCAGTTATTTTAAGATACTTTAAAATATTCCTACTTATAGCTATAAAGTTATATAAGTAGTTAACTAGAAGGGGTCTTAGAAGTTCAACTTTCTTAAAGACTCTAAGATATAGATATTAGGACTTTTAATAATAAACTTCAACTATAGGGTAAATTAAATATCAGAAAATACTTAAAGTATAGGGGAATAAAAACTCCTACTCTAGGAATCCTATAGTAGAAACTATTACTATTACTTATATTTTACTTAGTAGTACTTATTTATCTATATACTAAAGTAATAGCAGTAGCTAAAAAAACTTATCTTAAGAATTATATTAAATCTCGCTCCTAGAGCGAGGTTAATAAAGCTTTTATAAGAAACTTAAAGGTTTTAAAGTATTACTAAGTTTATATTTATAAGCTTAATAAGTATAGGCGCCTCCTGAAAATTCAAACTTATTTTATTATTTATAGAAATTAATAGCCGCGAGATAACTGCGAGACCTATATAGTAATTCTAGTAGGTATATTATTTCGAACCCTTATAGTAATTACTAACTACTTTAATCTTGAACTACTCTAATATGACGTAGTTAATATATTTGTACGTGTAATGCTCGATGAGGTTATTTATATAGAAATACTACTAGGTTATCGAACGAAAAACAAGATCTACTATTTAAATAAAGTGCTATATAGTTTTTAGAGATCCCCCCTCCTCTAGTAATACTACTTAGAAGTAAGCTTTAAGTATTTTAATTTTAAACCCGCTGCGGGAAAGCTTTATTACTAGCTTAAAAAGTATATTATCTTCTTCTTCTATATTAATAATTATATATTCTCTTTCCCCTTGAAAAATATATCTAAAATACTTATATTATTAATAAACTTCTAGAAGAAATATTACCTCGAGGGAAACAAAGACTTATAGTAGTTTCTTAGTATTAAGGTTATTCGAGATTAAGTAGTATAATACTTATAGTTCTCGTAAGTAGTATATATTAAAAAGCTTTTTAAGTATCTTATAAAGTATATATAATATGTTAAATAATTCGAAACTTTTCTAAAACCTAATAAACTCCTCTTATAGTATAATTAAACCTCCTACACAGAAATCAAGTATTACTAATAAAATATTAGCTTTATTAATTATACTACTATTATAATAAGACTAGATATTACTTATATAGTAAGCTGATTATTATACTTTAACTAAAACTTTTTAGATAACTACTATATTAAAGCTAAATAAATAATATAATACCTTAGTAAGATAAAGAACCTCTATCTTAAGTTTAGCTATAAAGCTNAATAAGCTAATAAATAAAATACTTTTACTACTTTAATAACTAAAATAGAGCTTTTAGTACTATTTCAGGCTATTTAAGAAACTATTTTTACTAACTATTTTATTACTATACTTCGAATAGACTTCTTAATAAATATATTTAATAAAAGTAAAATATATAAATTTTACCTAACTATCCAAATCTAGTATAATAACTAGTAAATAATATACCTAGTAATAGCTAAAATAGTTTAACTATATATAAAGTTATAATATATAGATATCTATAACTACTAGCTATTTTAAAAAGCTTAATAGAAGTATTTTAAGATCGAATATATACTTTTAGGAAACCTTATAGCTAATAGTTTTATAAAACGTCTCTAAAATTACTAGTTTAGTATTTTTATTACTTAAATTAATATAATAGACTAATTAAAATACCTAGAGTTATAGTAAGAGGAAGAACTTTGAGATATTAGGAGTACTAGAAGCCCTATACTTAAAACGCCCCCTAGTAAATAAGAAATACCTAAATAACCTGAAAATAGTACTACTCTTCCTACTATAAAAGTAGAAGTTTAATAAGAATAACGGGGTTATTTAGAAAACCTCTAATAAGATATAAATAGAGTATTAATAATATTATTCGAAAAGCTAGCCTATAAGTAAAGCCTTTGAGGCTAGAGAGGCATATTAGGAATAATATACTTAAGTAGTAGAGTTTTCGCTAGAAAAACCTTAGCCGTAGCGCTATCTCTACTAGGCCTCGCCCTACTTAAACTACTTGAAATAGGACCTTACACGTTACGCTTAACTACGTTTAGTTATATATAATATATAGTAGATTTTACCCCCTAATTATATATGACAATTACCCCCTAAAATATAACATACTTTATTTTAACTAGACGAAATAGGACTATATATATTATACTTAGCTATATTTAGTTATATATAATATATACTAGATTTTGCCCCCTAATTATATATAATAAATTCTTAAAACTACCCTTGACTATAAAAATTACTCAAAATCCCCTAATTACTTATATAGTTTTTATTATAAATATACTACTCTATATAAAATTAAGGATTAACTAATAGTAATTTTAGATAGCTATATATTATAGTTATAAGTTTCTAAATTATATAAAATATAGTAAATTAATAATAAAGATATTATATAACTTTTAGACTAAGTAATTTAATTATTACTATCTATTATTACTAGACTTTATATAAACTAACTTTATAATATTTGTTCGCTATTTATTAACTAATTTTACTTTATAAATATTATATTTATATAATATATTTTATATATTCTAATATAAAAACTAGTTCTTATCAAAATTCTATACTTAATAGTTAACGATTTATAAAACCCTAAGTATCCCTATAGAAGTTTTAAGACTTTGAATATTTATATTTTCCATTACTTTAAAGCTAGATTATAGTGATATTTATAATACTAGAAGTTTAATAATTAAATACTTAAATCTATAACTTTAGTAGCTAAATATTTATAAGAGATATTATAGTCTTAGAAAAAAACTATTAGTAGTATTAATAGAAAGGTAATAACTATAACAGAACTATTAGCCCTAGTATTACTAAATACTTAATATCTAACTACTATAAAGATATCCTAGAAAGAATTCTAAAATTCCTTTATCTCGAAAACTAGCTTTTATATAAAATATATAATAAATTATATTATATAATAACTAAGTACTATTATAATAAGTATTATATAAAATATCGTTAGGAAAACTACTCTATGAAGTTTTACTACTCTAAAACTATTACGAGAAATTAAAATACTAAAAAGATATTTAGAGTTAATTTATAAAAACTCTAAAGTAAAGATTATATTATCTTAAAAGTAAAGCTAAAAGTATAATACTAAAATATATAAAGGAGATAATCTAGCTAGAAGATTATTATTATAACTAATATAGAGAGATTAGTATATAGATTATATATAAGATATTATTAGAAGTATATTAAAAGTACTCTAAAAGGTTTTTACTAAAGGTTAATACTATAATATATAAAAGTAATATCATTAGTATATATACTAGTACTTTACTATTATAAAGTTATAAAAAGCTCTAATATAATAAGATAAAGCCAGATACCTTAGTTTTTACTTAAAGATTTACTTTAATTAGCTTAATCTACTATTAAGTATTTTATAGTCTCATTAGCTAGAAGATAGAATAAGATACTTTAGTTTTTATTTCAAGAGTTTTTCTTATATATTTATTCTTACTCTATATTCTATTATTTTAGCTATTACTTAGTAATTTTAACTATTATTTAAATTGATTTATAATAAGTAACTAACTAGTAAAACTATTTTTAAAAAAATTAGTTATATAGTATTTATAAGCTTTAAAGTTTAAAACTTCTAAAAAAAGGATAGTTATAAGAATATATACTTTATAGCTTATATAAAGAACTAGGATAACTAGGATTATTATATATTATATAATATAGTAATCTAAGGTTACTATAAGATAAAAACTTTCTTATAGCTACTACTAGTTAGCTTACTAAGTTAAAGTTTTATAATTTATAGAGACCTATTTTTTACTATTAAACCTTTCTTTATTAAGCTTTTAGCTTTTAGTTTTTAAATTGTCCTAAGTATTATAATTAATATATAGTTTATAAATATTAAAACGAGTATTATCTAGCTAATTTACAATTTACTATACTAAGCTAATAGTATTAGAAATTTAATTATAATTAGGTTAAACTTNAAGTAATACTTAATATTAATATATTATTATAATACTAGTTACTAGATACTTTAGAGTATTATAGTAATATAATTATAGAGGTTTTAAAAGCTATCTAGCTATACTAGGAATATTTATATTTATATTAGTATTATTTATATAATAGTTATATTTAATATATTAAGATTATTTACTAATTAGAATAAGCTAAGTTATACTATACTTATATAAAGATTATAAATTAGTTTATCCTAGTAGTAGAGAACTTTTATATTAGTAGTATAAAGTCTCGTTTTAGGGGTAGGTAAGGTTTAGGTAATAAAGATAAAGGGTATAAGGGTATAAGGGTA
>RYZW01002795.1:0-10724 GCA_004367215.1 Colletotrichum trifolii
ATAACTTTATACCTTTATACCTTTATACTTTTATAGTTATATATAATTCAAATATCTCGAGATATTTAATTACTATTAACTATAAGTATTCTATTTAAATATTTATTATAACCTTAATATCTATAATTTTAATATCTTTATTAACTAGGTTTTACTTACCCCTAAGATAAGATTTTATACTAATAATATAAAAGTTCTCTATTACTAATATAAGCCAACTTATAATTTCTATATAAATATAGCAGGACTTAGTTTATTCGTATTAGCAAATAATCTTAATATATTAATTATAACTAACTTATAAATAATACTTATATAGATATAATTATTCCTAGTATAGCTAGATAATTTTTCAAACCTCTATAATTATATTACTATAATACTCTAAAAATCGAATAACTAGTATTATAGTAGTGTATTAATATTAGAATATTACTTAATTAATACTTAGTTCCCGATATTATTAACTTAGTATAGTAAATTATTGGTTAATTAGATAATCTTCTTCTAAGTATCTATAACTTACTTGTTAATTATAATATTTAGGATACTTTTATTGAAAATTATTTTAATAAAATAATAGTTTTGATTATAATAGTTATAGTTAGATATCTCTATATTTATTCTATATTTCTTTTTTTATAAGTAGCTATATAGATTTCGAGGAGATTTTAGTTCTATTATAAAAAATATAGAAAAATAATAGATTATAGAATACCTAGTTTTTATAGGTATTTTATTTTATTTTATTTTTAAAAAGTTTATAAAAGTTTTTAATTCTATAACTTTAAAAGTTATTTTTAGCTATATATATTAAGCCTTAGTCTTGATAAAGCTTTCTTTAACTATTACTATAAACTCTTCTACTACTATATAGTTAAATATCGAAACTAGGGGTATAATTATCCATAATAATAAGTAATTTCATTACTATTTTAACTACTTATAAGCTAGTATTAGTATAAACACTACTATTAGGTAAAATGTATAGTTAAATCTATATATAAAGTAAAAAGCTTAGATACTATTCTAGGGATAGAGTAAAAGTAACTAAATAATTAAAAAGAAAATTAAGTAGTTACCTATTTTAGATCTAGACTTTTTAAGAAAAATTTAGAATTTTAGATAATAGTAATTATATACCTAGTTTTCTAGCTAAATTAGCTATAATATTATATAGTAAATATATTATAACAAGAGATTTTAATAGTATTCTTTATAAACCTATTTTATCTTTAATTTAAATATTTTAATTTATATTTTCTAAGATATAGAATCCTAAAGATATACCCTATAACCTATATAGAGAACTAGGATAGCTAGGATTAGATCAATTACAAAGATACAAGTTATATAATATAGTAGCCTAAAACTACTATAAGATAAAAAGCCTCCTATAGCTACTACTAGTTAGCCTATTAAGNTACTTTGAACTCCTTATTTTTCTATAGTTAATAGTTATATTATTCCCTGAGACTTTTACTAGTACTTAAGTATTAGTTTAATAGTATATATCGAAAAGCTCCTGAAACACTTTACGAAATATATATAATATATTAAGTAATTCGAAACCCCTCTAAAACTTGATAAATTCTTCTTATAGTAAAATTTAGTTCCCTTTATAGAGATTAAGTATTACTGAAAAGATATTAGCTTTATTAATTATATTATAGTTATAATAAAACTAGATATTACTTATATAGTAAGCTAATTATCGCGCTTTAACTAAAATCTTTTAGATAACTATTATATTAAAACTAAATAAATAATATAATACTTTAGTAAGATAAAGAACCTCTATTTCAAGTTTAGCTATAAAGCTAGTAATCTATTCAATAGCTTTATTATTACTATAAATATTAGTTTTATAGATTATAGTAATAATCAAAAGAGCTTTTAAATATATACTATATATTTTTTTAGAAGCTAAATAGTATAGTAAACTAATAAATAAGATATTATTATTACTTTAATATTATACACCTAAGCTTTAAGGCTTGTATAGGATATTACTATTAGGGCTCCGTATAACTACTTATCCTATAGTCTAGTAAAGAGTTTTCACTTTAGGTATAAACTCTTTAAGTTTATTATAATACTATTAAAATACTACTAAAGTACTTCTTATAACTAGCTTCTAATATTAATAAACTTCTTACCTAGGTTTAACTTAATAGTAAATAATAGATATTAAAAGAAATAGAAAATAGCGAAAAGATAATAGTAAATATTACTAATCTAGAGCCCTCTATAAGGCTTCTAATAGACTAATAGTAAACTAACTTAGTAGACGATGAAAATTAATCTTTTTAAGATATTTTTATAAAACTCTAAATAGATTATAATTTAGTTTTATAAATATTATAAGTACTTAGTTTAAAATAAAAGCTATTCTTTATTAGTATTCCTTTTAATAATAATACTTTTTACTTTCCTATATAGTAGATAACTATATAATATAAGTTAGAAGTTAATTAAATTTTTATAAAGAAACTTAAAAACCTCTAGTAATACTTATAAACTAGTTTATTATTTAAAGTCTAGATATAAATTAGTAACTTTTATATTATATAGAAACTATAGTATAGTTAGGATATTAATATATCTTTCTAGTATTTTATGAAGTATTATAAGAACCCCTATTATAATATTTAAACCTTTAAGAAGATTTACTACTTCTATTAAAAGCTTAAATAAATATTTATTAAATTCTTTATTAAATTTAAATTAGCTATAAAATAAACGGAAAAGTATAATTAGGTAGGGGATATTAAGCTAAACTACCTCTATTTAGCTTTCTCCTACTAAATTTAGATAATTACTATTAGTTATAATGTTAGCTAAATAAACTATTATGCTACTATCTAGTATTACTATATAACTATAATAGACTTCGAGATTTTTAATATAAAGTTATAATATTATAGATAGTTATAATTTTTTCCCTAATTAGAACTAATAGTTAATTAGAATAGGGATATATATTATAGACCTAAGTTTTAAGGTTTATATAGGATATTACTATTAAAGCTCTATATAACTACTATCCCTATGGGTTAGTAAAAAGTTTTTACTTTAGGTATAAACTCTTTAAGTTTATTATAATACTATTAAGGTATTACTAAAATACTTCTTATAACTAGTTTCTAATATTAATAAACTTCCTACCTAGGTTTAACTTAGTAGTAAATAATAGATACTAAAAGAAATAGAAAATAGCGAAAAGATAATAGTAGATATTACTAATCTAGAGCTTTCTATAGGACTTCTAATAGACTAATAGTAAACTAACTTAGTAAACAACGAAAACTAATCTTTTTAAAATACTTTTACAAAACTCTAAATAGATTATAATTTAGCTTTATAGGTATTATAGGTACCTAATCTAAAATAGAAACTACTCCTTATTAATACCCTTTTTAATAGTAATACTTTCTACTTCCCCATATAGCGGATAACTATATAATATAAGTTAGAAATTAATTAGGCTTTTATTAGGGGACTTGAAGACTTCTAGTAATACTTATAGACTAGCTTCTTATTTAAGGTCTAAATATAGATTAGTAACTTTTATACTATATAAAAGTTATAGTATAGTTAGGATATTAATATATTCTTCTAGTATTTTACTAAATACTATAAGAACCCCTATTATAATACTTAAACCCTCGAGAAAATTCGCTACCTCTATTAAAAACTTGAATAGATATTTACTAAGTTCTTTATTAAGTTTGAATTAATTATAAGATAAGTAGGGGGGTATAATTAAGCGGGGGATATTAAACTAAATTACCTCTATCTAACTCTCTCCTACTAAATTCAGATAACTATTATTAGCTATAATATTAGCTAAATAGACTATTATATTACTATCTAGTAATATTATATAATTATAATAGACTTTAAGATCTTTAATATAGAATTATAATATTATAAATAACTACTATCTTTTCCCTAACTAGAACTAATAGTTAATTAAAATAGGGATATATAGATAATAAGTATAAGGATAACCTATACTACCCTAATACTAGTATAATACTACTATATTATTACTTTTTAATATTATAGGGAGTTAAATAAGTATATTACTATAACTAATAAGTTTTAGTTAGCCTTTTCTACTAAAATATATAAAGTTTATTAAATAGACTTTATAGTTATCTAGATATATATATAAGCTAGTATTTATATATATTATAGTACTAAGGACTATTTTATCGCGGAATATAAACTATAGCTTACCCGCTTATTAATAATTTCTAATATTAATATTTAGGTTTTATAGTTAAATAAAAAAATTATAGATAATAAAGAAAAAACCTAGCTTTTTAGAAGAAGCTCCCTAAGGGGTAACCTAGTATAGCTATTAAGAATAATATTATAATAATAGATAAAACTAGAGAAATATAGAAATAAATAAATAAGTTACTTTTCTTAGTTTCTATATTAATAAATAATAAGTTTTTTATTTCTATCTAAGTTAATAGTAATTATAATTATTATAGAGTAATTAGTAAAAAGTTTATAAAATAGTAAGACTTTATATTTATCATATTACCATAGCTATACTAGTTAAATCCTATTTTAAGTATTAACTAAGAAACCTATATTACTAAGATAACTAGGGTATAGATTAACTTTAATAATTAAGTATTAGAAACCCTATTCTATATAATCCTAGGGATAATATACCTAGTTATCCTTAAGAAACTATAATTATAGTACTAATAAGTTATTTTAAACTTTATAAAAATAAGATATAGATAGATTTAGTTAGTAGTTTAACTATCTAAACTATTAGTAATATACTAAAAAAGATATATATAAATAGATTTATAAACCCTATTAAATTACTAGTTATAATATTTTCTAGCTTAGAAGAAAGGGGATATAAGTAATTAGTGACTAGTTTAGTATAGATTAATATAATCGTAGTAATTATATTACTTATAACTTTAGAATAGCTACTATTTATTTTACTAGTTATTTATACATCTTTTATAGATTTTTTTAATAAAGAGAAAACTTCTAGTTTTCTTTTATATAAGGGATCTTTTAACTACTATATTTACTTAAAAAAGAATTTAGATAGAATTTAGCTAGACTTATTATAAGGATTACTATATAATATACTAAGGGAATACTTCTTTAAAATCTAATACTAAATTATAGACTTAATAGATAAAGGTTAGATCTAGGCTAATTTATTTATAGCTAGAGTACTTATTTTTTTTATTAAAGAACCTAGGGGTAATAGTAGTTTTATATTAACTATTATACTTTTAATACTATTAATACTTATAATTACTACTTTTTACTACTAATTAAAGAGATATTATAGTTATTATTTAAGGTAATATAGTTTATAAAAGTTAATATTTATATAGTTTTNAATACTATAGTTATTATCTAAGGCAATATAATTTATAAAAGTTAATATTTATATAGCTTTCTACAAGATTTATATTATAGAGAGAGATAAATATAAGATTACTTTTTAAACTTATTTTAGTTTATTTAAGTAGCTTATTACTCTTTTTAGGTTAACAAGTATACTTATAATATTCTAATACTATATTAATAGTATACTTTAGGGTATCCTTAATAACTTTATTATAGCTTACTTAGATAATATCTTTATTTATAGTTATAGGTTAAAACGTGATTATAAAGATAAAGTTAAGTAAATCTTTAAATAGTTATAAAATACTAGGTTATATTTAGACCTAGAGAAGTATAAATTCTTAGTAAAATAGATAAAATATCTAGGGTTTATATATAATTATAAATTAAAACATAACTATAAAGATAAAATTAAATAAATCTTTAAATAACTATAAAAAGCTAGGTTATACTTAGACCTAGAGAAATATAAATTTTTAGTAAAATAGATAAAATATCTAAGGTTTATTATTAAAGCAGGGAAAAATATCTACTATAACCTTAAAAAAGTTAAAACTATCTAGGAATAAGAAGTTCCTAAGAATATCTATAATATCTAGAACTTCTTTAGTTTTATAAACTTTTACTATAACCTAGTTAACTACTTCTCTAGTTTAATAGAACCCCTTANTATATAACTAATATAAAGAAAGTACTATTTTACTAAGATACTATATACTAGTAAGTATTTAAAAAACTCAAACTTATATTTATCTTAGAACTAATTATAACTTAATAATATCTAGAGTAGTATATAATAATAAAAGTAGATTATTTAGGAGTAATATTAAATAATTACTTCTTATAGGAAAATAAAAATAGTATATTATAGCTTATTACCTATTATTTAACTAGACTTATACTAACCTAGCAAAACTATACTATTTATAATAAAAAACTACTAATAATAATATTATACTTAAAAATATAATTAATAAAGTTACAAAATATAGTAAAGCTATTTACTATTCTTTCTAATTATAAAACTTTAGAATACTTTATAAATCTAAGACCTATCTTAGAATAATAAACTAGGTAAATAAAAACCTTATTAGAATTTAACTTTATTTTAAAATATTACCTAGATTACTTTACTAGGTACCCTAATACCCTCTCTTAATAAAGTTAAAATAATATTATAAAACTAAAACCTATAATATAAATCCTCTAGTTTCTCTAGGTTAACTATAAAAATAAAGAAAAACCCCCCCTAGTATTCCTAATCTATAATATATAGATAGAAAAAAATTAAGAAAGAGTTATATAAATAAAAGATAACTACTAATATATTACTAGTAAATTACTAGATAGATATACTATATTCTAAAATACTATATTACTATTACTATAAAACTAAATAATTATAATAATACTAGTATATAAAATTCGCTTATAAACTATCTACTAAGTAGTAAAAATATTCCCCCTAGAAACTTCTATATAAATATAAATAGCTAATTATATAGTTAAAAATAATAATACTTTACTTTACTAGAACTAAATCTAAATCCCTAAATATAAACTATTAATAATTATAATCCTCTAAATAATTTATAATTCTTTAGTCCTAAACTATCCTAGTATTAATTTAATATTCATAGTACTTTCATAGGATTAGTATTAAGATAATATATAAAAAGATATTAAATATTTCATATAAATATATATTATCTACTAATATTTATAGAAGAAAGAAATACTACTAAAGCTTACTATAGCCCCTCTTAATCTTTAATAAATTCTAATTATAAATTTCTATTGATTTTATAATAGAGCTACTATTCACTAAAGAGGGAAACCTAAAATTCCTTATAATAATTATAGACTAATTATTAAAATATATCTAGCTAGAAACTATAATATCTATAACTACTAAAACCTATATAGAGAAATTCCAAGATACCTAGTAGTAGTTCTATAGTTTCCCTATATTAATTATTACTAACTATAGATTAGACTAAGTTAACATTTTCTAAGTAATATTATATTAGTCAATAGGGGTATAATAACTTTTATTAATATTATTCTATCCCTAAATAAATAGTAAACAGAAAAGATAATACCTAAAATTCAAACTTTCTTACAAATATATATTACTTTCTCTTAACTAGACTAGCTAACTTATATTACTACTTACTAGCTAATATTAAATAATTTAAATTCTTTAGTACCTGAAACAAACCTAAATGAACTTCTAAATAAATTTAATATTATACTTATCCCTCACTTCTAAACAATAGAGCAAACTATATATTCTAGCTTAAAACAAACCTTAGTTTTCCTATCTGATTTTAAAAATAGTATTACTATAACTTAAGTAGCAATAATATATATATAGTAGTATAATAAGACAAATATAAATAAAACATAATAAATTACTAAAAGATTCTAGGTTAAAAATAAAGTATAATTATTACTATACTATATTAAAACAAATCAACTAAATAAAATACTTAATTAAATATCCTCTAAATATAAAGTTATTAATATACTAAACTTACTAAATATTACTTTAGATATCCCTATAAGTATCTACCTAATGTTATTTATTAACCTTATTAAATAAATAAAAGATAACTTATTACTATTATGATAATATATACATATATAACCTAATCCTATCTTAATCCCTACTAAAAAGAAGAGTAAAACCTAAACAAAGTATAATGTTAAAGAAACACTAGTAATACAAAATATACTAAAACAAAAACGTTACTATAATATATTAGTTAAATAGAAAAGTTAAAATACCCCGATATAAGAATTCTTAGAAAACCTTGTTAANTAATATTTTAATATAAGAATTCTTAGAAAACTTTACTAATAATAAAACTATAATATAATTTAAATTATAGTATAGAAATATTATAGAGAATAATAACTTAATATTAATTTACTAGTAATAAAAAACTATATAAACTATAAATTAAATAATATAATAACTCCTAAGGAATATATATAATTAACTACTAAACTTACCCCTAGAATACTAAATAAACTAATTAAGTAAAAAAGTAAGTATTATCCTATATTTTATTATTACTTAAGAATTCCTCTACTATATTATTATTATCCTCTTCTTCCTCTTCTTTATTATTAGGGATATTAATAAATAATACTAGTTTATAAGTAAAGTATTATTAGTATTAAGCTAGGGGAGTAATAATATAGTAGTAATAAATAAGCGAACTAGTTTTAATAAAGTTAAAAATATAACTATAATATTAATAAAGTATAATATAAATACTAGAATATATTATAATATTTTATTACTAAGAAATTAATATAATAAAAATAAGGAAAAAGAAAAAAGGGGATTTACTATTATTCATATAATACTACTAAGGCTAGTAATAACTTATTTAGGGGTAAAAGTAAGAGTAGAAATAAGAATACTTTTAGTATAAAATATAAGAATAATAAGTATAGTAGTAATATAGGTAAAGGTTTCCTATTAAATATAATAGAAATAGTTATTATAATACTGGACTATAATAGAAAGTTTAGGGGATAGGATAGTAGTATAATAGGGAATAATAATATTATCTTTTTTAAAAATAGTAATAATAGGGGAAATAATATATTTATTTTTTTAACTAGATAGTTAACTTAGTAGCTAGTAGTATATAACTTAGTATTTATAGTAAAAAAATAAGATCCCTACTTATACTTAGTTTTTATTCGTAAATACTTATAATAGGAATAGCTATAACCTTATATATAAGAATAAATAATACTATTCCTATTTTACTTTAAATAATAGTTTAAGTAAGTATTAATAACTATTTTAGGGGGTTAGTTATTATTATTGTTGGAATTACCTTTAATAATATAGCTACTATAAATATAAGAGGTAAACTTAAAAAAGGTAAAATAGTAAGAAGGGTTATTATTAGGAAAGCTAGATCTAGTAGTAGTAATAGTCGACATAATAATAAATAAAACGTAGAAAAAAAAAGGTAAAAAAGTAATAATTTAGTAGTATTATAATAGTTATAAGATAGGAGTTATATAAAACTTAAGGGAAAGAAAATAAAACTATATATAGGGGGAGAAAAAAACTTCTTATGGATAGATAGAGGAAGAATATAATATAAAATTACCTAAAGTAAATATAGTACGAACTTTTCTATTAATAGGACTATCTAATATTAATAGTACCTAAATTTTCTTATTAGTAAGACTATCTAATATTAGTAGTATTTAAAGAAGTTATTTTAATAGATTTTTCTTACTAATTAGATTAGTTTAAGTAGTTAGATATTATAGTTATATTATAAAGTTATAGATATTATATATTACTATAGTAATAAAGTAGTAAAATAGTAGGAGGTATATTATAAACCTAAACTTTAAAGCTTATGTAAGATATTACTATTAAAGTTCTATATAACTATTACTTTTATAGTCTAGTAAAAAGTTTTCACCTTAAGTATAAACTCTTCAAGTTTATTATAACACTATTAAAATACTACTAAAGTACCTCTCATAGCTAGCTTCTAATACTCTAGCCTAAAACTTTATAAATAATAATTATTAGAAACTAGTTATAAGAAGTATTTTAGTAGTACTTTAATAGTATTATAATAAACTTGAAGAGTTTATACTTAGGGTGAAAACTCTTTACTAGACTATAGGGGTAGTAGTTATATAGAACTTTAATAATAATATCCTATATAAGCCTTAAGGCTTAGGTCTATAATATACCCCTTACTACCCTACTACTTTATTACTATAGTAATACGTAATATTTATAACTTTATAATATAATTATAATATCTAATTACCTAAGCTAATCTAACTAGTAAGAAAAATCCATTAAAGTAACTTTTTTAGGTATTACTAATATTAGATAGTTTTACTAATAAGAAAATTTAAGTACTATTAATATTAGATAGTCTTATTAATAGAAAAATTTATATTATATTTATTTTAGGTAATCTTATATTATATTCCTCTTCTATCTATTTATAAGAAGCTTTTTTCTCTCCTCCTATATATAGCTTTATTTTCTTTCCCCTAATCTTTATATAATTCTTATCTCGTAACTATTATAGTATTATTAAATTACTACTTTTTTACTTTTTTTCCCTTTTCTATATTTTAATTATTATTATATTAACTACTATTACTACTAAATCTAGCCCCCCTAATAATAATTTCTCTTATTATTTTACCTTTTCTAAGTTTACTTCTTATACCTATAGTAATTATATTATTAAAAATAATACTAATAATAATAATAACTAACCCCTTGAAATAGTTATTAATATTTATTT
>RYZW01002798.1:0-10714 GCA_004367215.1 Colletotrichum trifolii
CTAGACTATAGTAGAGAACTTAGGTAATAAGATAGTAGTATAGTAGGGTATAACTATATCTTTATTTTTAGAAGTAGTAATAGTAGGGGAGATAATATATTTATTTATTTGAACTAGATAATCGATTTAGTAGCTAGTAGTGCGTAGTTTAGTATTTATAGTAAAGAGGTAAAATCCCTATTTATACTTATTTTTTATTTATAAGTATTTATAGTAAAAGTAGCTATAACCCTACTTATAGGAATAAGTAATACTATTCTTATTCTACTTTAAATAATAGTTAAAGTANTAAATATTAATAACTATTATAGGGGGTTAGTTATTATTATTATTAGAGTTACCCTAGATAATATAGTTATTATAAGTATAGGTAGTAGGTTTAGAGGGGGTATAGTAATAAGAAAAGTTATTATTAGGGGGGCTAGATCTAGTAGTAGTAGTAGTTAATATAATAAGGAATAAAATATAAAAGGGGGAAAGAAAGTAAAAAGGCGGCAATTTAATAATACTAGTATAGGCACGAGATAGGAATTATATAATACTAGGGGAAAGAAAGTAAAGCTATATATAAAAAGAAAAAAAAAAGCTTTTTATAGATAGTTAGAAGAAAAAGTATAATATAGGATTACCTAAAATAAATATAGTATCAATTTCCTTATTAGTAGGACTATCTAATATTAATAGTAATTGAATTTTCTTATTAGTAAGACTATTTAATATTAGTAATACCTAAAGAAGTTATCTTAAGCGGATTTCTCTTACTAATTAGGCTAGCTTAAGTAATTAGGGGTTATAGTTATACTATAAAGTTATAGATATCCCGTATTATTATAGTAATAGAATAGTAGGGTAATAGGGGGTATATTATAAACCTAAACCTTAGGGCTTATATAGGATATTACTATTAAAACTCTATATAACTACTATCCCTATAGTCTAATAAAGAGTTTTTATTTTAGGTATAAATTTTTCAAGTTTATTATAATACTATTAAAGTATTACTAAAGTATTTCTCGTAGCTAGCTTCCAATAAGTTATACTTATTCTATAAAATAAGCTATATAATAAATAGTAGGTCTCTTTAGTTATTTTAGGACTAATATATATATATTTATAGTATAGCTTGAATTTCCTAATTCTAGTATTTAATTCTCCTATTAGTTTAAAAATAGTAGTTAGTACTAAGTAGTTATAATACCCTTATTAAATAGTAAAACTCCTTTTAGAACCTATTTACCTAGTTTAAACTGTAATTACTAATAAGAGATTATAGTATCCTATAAAACTTATAATAATAGTTAAAGAATTACTAGGTATATATTTTGGCTTTTATAGTATTTATCATTTTAAGTATTACTAATTTATTTAGTTTATTAATAATTACTTAAAAGTACTAGTTACTTTTCTTTCTAGGTAATAGGAAATTAGTAATAAAGTCTATTAATAAATTAGAATATAACTAATTAAATACTAGGAGGGGTTTTAAGAAGTTTGTTTTTCTTTATTTTTAGATATATATACTACTATAGATATTATAGTTTTATATAAATCTCTTTATAGTTTATAACTAGTTTAGCTAGAAGAATTTCTTATTTATAATCTCAAGTATACTATTTTTCCCTAGGTAATTAGTAGTAGTAGAGTTATATAACTCTTAAACTAATTTTATCCTTAGTTTATTAAAAAGACTTTCTTTATTATTACTCTTAAGTATATATATCCTTTTTTAAAATGTTAAATATTTAAAATTATCTAGTTAATATTTAGAAATCTGAATTTTTAAATATAAATTAAGGGGAAAACTATATTCCCCTTACTAGATAGCTACTTTAGCTCTTTAGAATATTATATCTTTCTCTACTATATAGGTCTAAGGTTCTTTAGAGTTAAGTTTCCTATTAAAAACTAAGAGTTCTTCTAATTTAATCTTCTTTACTTAGAAATTACTAAGTTATATATTATTAGGGATGATTTAGATAGCTTATCCCTATAATTCTTTATTATTTTGTTTTATAAATATATTTTATTTATATTTTAATAAAATAGGAGGGGCTAATAGCTCGTTCTCTACTGCGATTATTAGTAGATATATTACCCCCTAAAGTACGACTTTAGCTTTCTTACCCCCTTTACTAACTACTATAGCTAGTTCCTAGTTAATCTAAAACTAAACTTCTTATAGCTATAGTAGTTAGTATACCTACCCTATGTTAACTTTTTAATAAAAAATAACTAATTACTCTTTCTATAATAACTTCATACTTTTATACCTTTATACTTTCACAGCTATATACGATTTAAATATCTCGAGATATTCAATTACTACTAACTATAGGTACTCTATTTGAATATTTATGATAACTTCGATATCCGTAACCTTAATATCCCTACTAGGCTTTACTTACTCCTAAGACGAGATTTTATACTACTAATATAAAGGTTTTCTATTATTAATCTAAGTTAACTTATAATTTCTATATAAATATAGTAGGACTTAGCTTACTCTTATTAGTAAATAATTTTAATATTAAATATAACTAATATATAAATAATACTTATATAGATATAGATATTTCTAGTATAGCTAGATAGCTTTCAGAACCCCTATAATTATAATATTATAATATTCCAAAATATCTAGTAACTAGTATTATAGTAAAGTATTAATATTAAAGTGTTATCTAATTAATACTTAACTTCTAATATTATTAGCTTAGTATAGTAACTTATAAAGTAACTAGATAATTTTCTTTTAAATATCTANATTTATAGGTTATTTATTAATTATAATATTTAGAATAATTTTATTAAAGCTTAGTCTAATATACTAATAGCTTTAGTTAAAATAATTATAGCTAGATATTTCTATACTTATCTTATAATTATCTTTTTATAAGTAGCTATATAGATTTCAAGGAAGTTTTAGTATTATTATAAAGGTATAGTTATAGAAAAGTAATAGATTACGGAATACCTAGCTTTTATATCTCGAAACAAATACTCTATATTATTCTATTTTTAAGAAGTTCAAAAAAGTTCTTAACCTTATAACTTTAATAGTTATTTTTAGCTTTATATATTAAGCTTTAGTCTCAATAAAACTCTCCCCGACTATTACTACAAAGTCTTCTACTATTATAAGGTTAAATATCAGAACTAGGGGTATAATTATCTATAATAATAGGTAGTTTTATTACTATTTTAACTAGTTATAAGCTAGTATTAGTATAAATACTATTACTANCTTTAAGAAATTTAAAAAAATTCTTAACCCTATAACTTTAGTCGTTATTTTTAGCCTTATATATTAAGCCTTAGTCTTAAGAAAGCTTTCTTTATATAGACTATTACTACGAGGTCTTCTATTACTATAGGGTTAAATATTAGAATTAGGGGTATAATTATCTATAATAATAGGTAATTTCATTATTGTTTTAATTAGTTATGAGCTAGTATTAGTATGAATACTATTACTAGGTAGAATATATAGATAAATCTATATATAGGGTAAAGAGTTTAGATACTATTCTAGGTATAGAGCAAAAGTAACTAAATACTTTAATAAAATATCTAAGATTATTACTTAGAACTTTAAGTAATATTTAATATAGAAATTAAATCAAGATAACTCTTCCACTTACTAGCTTTACTTCTTAGTAAGCTACTATTTTTTCATAGAATATTTAAAATTTTTATAGTTTAAAAAAACCCTAAATTATTTAATAGTTAAAAACTTAGTTTTCTAAGCTTATAAGTATATTAATATTACTAGTAGTTTTTTATGATAGATTAAGTAATTATATTCTATAGAGGATAGTTATTAGGAATAGAAGGTTACTAGGTAAATTATACTTATATTATCTTTTTAAGTTAGAACTCTTCTTAGTATAAACCTAGAATAATTAGTCTCTATAGTAGTAATAGTTTTAGGGTTAAATATATAGAATACTAGCTTTTTTACGAAGAGGTATTTAAGCTTAGTAAAAGTAGTTTCCTATTCTACTCTTTATTAATAAACGAAATCCGTCTAAGTTAACTAAATTAATAATTCTATAGTTTCACTATATTTAAAAATAAAATCTTTATAATAATTATAGAATCCTAGGAAGCTTTAGGCTTTTTTTATAAACCTAGGGAAAAGCTAGTCCCTAATAATAGTTAACTTAAAAAAGTTATATAAAATACTTTTCCTTATTATTAGGATAAACGCTATATATCTTATTATTATTATTGAAAACTTATATTCCTTTAGATCTAGAGATATTTTAGTATTAGTAAAGTAGTAGAATACTTTTTATACCTAAGCCTTATAATCTTTTTTTAACTTAATAGTATGGATTAGGATATTATCAATATATACTATAATAAAACTATCTAGGAATTTATATTATATTTTATTAATATATTACTAGAATATTACTAAAGCCCTAGTAAATTTAAAGGGGTAAACGATCTACTCAAAAAAGCTATATTAGGTATAAAATACTGTTTTGTTTAGTTTTTGTTTTTAATCTATATTTGTAGAAAATTATAATAATATTAAGTTTCGTAAAGTAGTAAGTACTGGTGATTTTCTAGAAGGTTTCTAATATAAGAAATAAGGGGTATTTATCTTTTTTTATAATTATATTTAAAACTCTATAGTTTATATAGAACCTAATATTTCTACTAAGGTTCCTAATAAGTAAAATAGGTATTTTAGTAGCTAATCTACTAGTTTTAATAAACCTTTTATCTAGGAGATTTTCTAGTATCTTTTTAAGTACTAGTAGTTCTTATTATAATATACTATAAAGGAAACTTTAGGGGAAAAAAGGATTATTCTTATTTTTATGAGGTATTAATAGGATTATATAATTTAATAATTCTTTACTAGTAAGTATTTAGTAGGTTTTTTCTAGGTTAAATAAGTCTAGGAATTCTTTAAATATACTTATTAAGATATATCTTCTCGGATTAACTAAAGTTTTAAGTATTAGGGTTTTCTTCATATTTTCGAGGCTAATAGATATTACTTAGTAAATCCGTAGTATTAACTTTTATGTCTTAGTAATCCTCTAATATATAATTAAGAAGGAGTTTATATTTAAAAAGTATATTAACTGAATTTCCTAGATCCTAGTAGGTTCTTCCTAGTATTCTAAGTATATTATAATTTTTCTTTTATTATACTTTATCTACTAAATACTAGTATTATATATAATATAATTATCTTCTATCTAAAATCACCTAAAGTATAACTTTAGTAATAGTTTTGTTATAATATAAATATATATCTCTTATATATATTTTCTTATTTCTAAGGATAGCTTAGTAACTTTTAAGGTATTACTAAATAATAGTTTATTCTTTATATAATTCTTTATTTTATTCTTTACTATATTAATAAATAATAGGTGTAAACCTTTTATAAAAGATATATTAATAATAATATAAGTATTATTACTAGGATTTGCTAGAGTATTAATAATATAGTTTCTATTAATTCTTATTTAGATAGTAGCTAACTACTTACTACTTTCTTATTTCTACTATTTCCTCTATTCCTAAAATTCTATTTTTATAAGTTTTAATACTTAATTTTATATTAGAATTATTTTTTTCCTATATCTTTTTCTTTATTAAAAAAAGAACTAGTATTATCTTCTATATTATTTAGCTTCTAGGGTTCTATTTTAGTAATTTTTAGTTTTTTCTTTTTCTTCTTTATTATACTAGTATTAGTATAATTTCTAGTAATATAGTTTCTTTTATAATAACTATAGTACTTATATATATCTTTTTATAATAAAAGAGCTTTTTTAATAAAACTTATAGAACTAGAAGATTTATAGTAGTAATATTATTTATAAATAGCCCTAGTTATTATTATATCTCTATCCTAATTTTTTAGTATAAGGGGATAAGTAATTAAAGCGTATTAAATTAGTAGTATTTTTATATATTCTATCTTCCAAGTAATATCTTATATTTTTAAGAGTTACTAGTTATAAATAATAAGAAATCTAATTATAAAAAAAGCTTTTTTAAGTAGAGGATTAGTATAGTTTCTAGTAGAGAAATCTAGATTATATTAAACTAGTTATAGTTTCTAGTATTAGCGAGGAATTCTTTAAATTATAGGAGAAAAGTAATAAGTTTCTTAGTATTTCTCTAGTAGAAAGACTATAATTAAGTAATAGTTTAAGACTAGATGTTAAAATCTAGGTAAATATAGTCTAAATAAACTATAAAATTTTAGAGATTTAAGTTTCCCCCTAATCTTTTAGTTATAAAGAAAGTTTCTATTATTTACTAAATTCTAGGGTTTAAATAGAAGTAAATTAAGTATTATTTTTATCTATCTATTTTAAAGAAATCTTAGTTAATTCTTAACTTTCTTTTTATCTAATAAGATTAAGTATTATATTTGTTTCTTTTACTTAAGAATTTATTAGGGAGAGGAAAAGGTTCTTTTTAAGGGATAGGGGTTATATAGGTAGATCTTAGGGGGGTAATAGTAGTATTAGGGGAAAGTTCTAATTCTTTCTTTATTAACCTAATAATTAATACCATAATTTTCTTATAGAATAGAATGATAGTTATATTTAGGTATTATTATAGTAATTCTTCTATAATAATACTAGTTATAGGGTTTTTTTAGGGAATATTAGTTTTTTCTTTTTTATAAAAATAATTAGTTTTAATACTTAGTTATAAATCTTTATTAAGAGTTATATTTTACTAATAATATCTCGGGGATTATAGCTAGTAGGGAATAGTATTTTACTTTAGTTTTTCTATTTAATAGGGAACTATATTTAACCTAATATTTCTTATACTTAAGAGTAATACTTTACTAATTAGTATTTCTTCTTAACTAGTAAAGAGTTATACTTAACTTAGTATTATTTATATAAGAGATAAATCTAAGTTTTATATATATAAAAAACTAGGTTTAAACTATAATTTAGCTATAAGGAGTATTAATACTATTTATTTAGAACTAAAGAGTAAAAAAGAAGTTCTTATAAAAAGTATAAAAAGTCTACTTAAAAGTAATACTAGAAGCTTACTAGAGACTTACTAGTACTTAGCTTCTTAGGTATAATTATCAGGACTTAGGTAGAGCTAGAGCTAACTAGTTAGGCGTAGCTTGTAATATATATAAGCTCTAAAGTTATTATTTACTTTATTAATATATAACATATGAGTAGTTTTATTATTCTTAATAATTTCTTAAATAAATATTTCTAGTTTAGTAATAGATATTTATTTATAATATTAGGTATTTATCTAGGTATCTATTATAATACTTTCTTAGTTTATAGAGTTTTATCTTAATAAAAAGTCTATATATCTTTCTAATTAGTAAACACTAGTAAATAATTAGTATAATTCCTACAGGTAATTATTTAAGTTTATAAGAAAGAATATTAACTAGTAATATTTCTCTAATTTTAATACTAAATTATTAAATCTTTCTGAAATAAGTATAGTTATTTTAGCTAGGATTAGTCTTAGTAATATTACTACTTATTTACCAATAAGATTTATTTATAAGTATAAATCTATATTTACTACTACTTCTTTCTTTTTAGTACTTTAGAAAATAATTACTAAGCCTTTAGTTATTTTCTTTATAAGGACTAATCTTTTAGTTAGTATAGGGATTATTAGTTCTATTTCTATATTTACTTATTTTCCTAGATTTCTTAATATAAAAGTTAGTATTAATAGTTTAGATTGAAATATAAAGGCTTATAGTACTCTGCTTTTAGCTAGTTACTAGTATCGAGTTCACGCTTACCTTATACTTATAGTATATAGCTCTATCGGTAACACTATACCGTAAGGTATACGTTAACGCCTAAGGCGTATACGCTTCTATATATATTCGGTATACGTATCTATTTATCTTATAGGTATAAGGTATATATAGCTATATACCCTTATACTTTCCTAGTAATACTTATTACTAGCTATAGCTTAGTACTATAGTAGTAGTACTATACTATGAATCTAGAGTTTTATATACCTATATATAAGTATATAATGTAATAATAGTAATAACGAATACTAGAACCCTTTTTATACTTATATAACGAGATTATATATAGTATATATTACCCTCTAGATAAACTAATACTAATTAGTAGTTAACTTATCTATTACTACTATACTATAGATTAGTAAAGTTTTTACGTAAGAAGAAGTAATTATAAACCTCTTACTTAAAGTCTATATAAGGTAAAAGATTATAAGTATTAACTTAGATAATTTATAAGTATCATTTTACCTTTATTCCTAGTAGAATACCTCTGCGTTAATATACTAACTTTACTCTATAAAATACTAAAGAAGTAAACTTCACAAAACTAACGTTTTTTAGTATATACTAGAGAGTATTTAGTAAATATAATACTTTTCGGAATACTACTAGATACCTGTAATACGTGTGATTTATAGTATCCTATACTTCCTATATTTAAGAAACTTACGTAGTATGTCAAAACCCCTATACTTTCTCGAAAATTATCCCCCTTTCAAAAAACCCTATACCCTCTATTGAAATATCTAAATTATACCCTAAATTAAATACTAAAATAAACCCTAGTATATTAATAGTTCAGATAACTATAGATAGCTAATATATAATCCTAAAGTTACTTAAGAAATATATTAATATAGATCTCTTTAGATAACTTATTAAGCTTAATTATAATATCTTTATATAAGTAAATACTAAAGAAGTTACTACTTTTACGTTATTTTATGCTTACTAATATAAATCTATAAAGATATATAGCTATAAACTCTTCAACTACTTTGAAATAAACTTTAATGAGTAGTTTCTATTAATATAAGAACTCGTCAATAATACTATAATCTAGTACTTTTAAGACTACCTTATTAGCTATAAAGTAAGAATCAAAATATTAGGAGAAAGGGTTTACTTTATATTATATTGATTTACCTAATCTAAGTATTTTCAATACTAAACCCTTAAGGAACTTAATAAAACTAAAAAATATCTCATAAACCTTAAGTTAAACCTCAAAAACTACTTTAAATAGGTAGAAAACCTCTTTAATATACCTAACCTCGTAATACTTTTATATATTATTAAACCTAAAGCTAGAACTTTAATCCTTATAATTAAAACTTAGTTAATATCTAAAAACCTTCTATAAAATACCTAGCTCCCTCTACTACTTATATATAATATATAACTTCTACTATTACTAGTAAAACTATTAATCCCTAAACTATATCGTATAAAGTTTTCCTACTAGTAAGAAATATACTAAAATAATAATAATAAATAATATCCTTAGTAACTCGAATATCCTTTATATACTTCCCCTACACCTCTATCTAAAAACTTATCTACTAAATATACTATAGATTTTACAAAATTATATAATAAAAATATAAAATATAGTAGAGGTTTTTATAATATTCTTAAAACTAAAATCTATATCTTTTATAACTATTATTTTAAACCTAATATTTTATATTATATATAAACTAGAATCTTCTCTATTATACTAAAGGATTAAGCTTTTGATTTTTATTTGAATAACCTTATATACCTTAGCTAGAAGTTTGATTCTAATTAGATAACTATATATATTTAGGAATACTCCCGCTTAATATAGTAGTTTAACGTCTAGCTAGCTCTTACTATTATAGTAAGAGTAGTAGGTTCGAATCCTGCGGCGGGTAAGCGTAACTAGTAGGTATATATAAATATACTTTCTAGTTATATAAACTATATAATAACTACTACTAGCTATCAGTACTTACTACTACTAGCTATTAATAGCTAGTAACTATTAATAGTAGCTAGTAATAGGTACTACTAGCTAGCTAGTATCTAGTATTATATAACTATAATCTTGTTAAGAGTAATTATAATAAATAAGCTTATACTTTCCCTTTATAATAAATATACCTTCTTATTTATTAGCTATTATATCAACTAACTATATTTTATTACTTAAGGTTTCTTCTATTTAAATAGTTCCTTAGAACTAGTAGTATCTAGTAGGTATATAAAGTAAGAGCTAATTACTAGGTATAGTTTCTTTTATAGCGTTCCCGAGAGGTATGTAAACTAAATAGTTAAAGACTTTTAATACAACTATTATATTTAGGAATACTTCACAAATAATAAAATCTACTAGATTTACTTCTCTAACTAGTAAAATACTACTCTAAGGAGTAAAATAACTAAAAAGTCTAACTAGAATAAAAAAGAAATATTTAAAATACTTATTACGAAACTTACTAACTTCTAGAAAATATTTAAAGCTAACTAGTATACTAATAAAACCTTCTATAACTAACTTATAAATATATACTATAATATACTAGAATATTAATAAGTACTTTTTAGTTTTATACTAACTTCCTAGAATTTCTATAACTAGTTATACTTAGCTATAAATAATACTATAATACTCTAAAAATTATAATACTTTTAAAATAATAGAAATAATAATAATATACTTAAAGAAAAGTTTTGAATTATCTATATATATAACACGCTTCGAAGTAATACTTAAAACTATAGCTATACCCCCAGCTACTCCCTACTACTTTAAAATAGATATTACTTTCCCTTAATATTTATATATACTTATACTACTAAGAAATACTATATATATAGTAGAATAGATTACTAGTTAATAAAGTATACCTTTAAGGAGTAATATACTTTATATAATAA
>RYZW01002801.1:0-10701 GCA_004367215.1 Colletotrichum trifolii
TTATAAAGGTCTTAGGTGGACCTTAGGATATGTATGAGATTTTTAGTTTCTGCTGCTTAACCGTCTCTTTTACTAGCCTAGTAGTAAGCCTACTGCCTTAATTAGTATAATCTTTTTATAGTCTTTTGGTTTAATTGGCTGTATAGTTGTTGAGAGAGTTGTAGTGAAAGAGAGAGGGTTTCGAAAAGTTTAAGGGTTTCGAAGACTTTATTCGAGAGAGAGAGAAGTTCTCGAAAAAGGTTGAAGGGTTTTCGAAAAGGGTTTCGAAAGAGAGATAGGTTTTAGGTTGAATACTGAAAGTTGGTTGAATAGAAGTAAATAGAAGCTGGGCTTATAACTTGTTGAACTAATATTGAAGTACTAGTAAAGGTCTCAGGGAATAGTATAACTATTAATTATAGAAGAATGAGGAGTTTAAAGTNCTGAAAATAGTACTGGTATTGGTAGAAATGGTGATAATAATAGGAAGTTTGGATTCCATAGAAATAGGGAACTTTGCTATCTATATAACTAAAATAGAGTTTGTCTTCAGAAAGGTTAACCTCATGTCATACGGAATATTCAAGGCTCCGGGACGCACGGGCCACTAAACCTTAAATATCAAATGTTCTAATATTAAAGTTTAACCAGTTTAGAGTATAATTAATATAGGTTATAAAACCTAAACTCTATAAACTGGTTTTCTAGAATAAATAGAAAACATAGGGTTATAAGAGTACTAGAGACTACTTAAGCCCTTTAATACCTTTTATATAGAGAGATAGAATATAGAGTTAATATAGACTTTAGCTATAACTCTAAATAGAGTAATAAGCTTAGCTATAACTCTAACATAATTAATATTAATATTATAGTAATTATTCTTTGATAGTTTCTAAAGAATACTAAGGAGTTATTTTTGTAATTTCTAAGATATTATAGACCTTACTTAGGGGTAACTTTGAGGATAATTTAGATCCTCCAGGTATTACTAATCTATATACTTACTTCAATTTTATTATCTTTATAATAAATATCCTCTACTAATTTATTACTTTTTAGTAAACTTTCCTATAGTATTAATTATGGATTATAGATAGCTAATACTAACTATAGAGTAAGGAATCTCTTGAGGAATGTCTTAATTAAGTAGAGGTATTTTAGTTTAGTATTAAAATATTAATTTAGGATACGTTTAATCATGCTTTTCATTAAACTACTAGGTAACTAGTTGTTCTATGTAAGTAATGCTATAAACTACTTACCTATCCTTATATTAAATTAAGTAGTATAAGTGTTATGTTAAAGTATTAGAAGATTTATACTAAAAAACTAAATAATCTAACCTAATTGAATAATCCTATTATAAATAGAGTAATTATAAGTAATCCTTTGAAGTATTTATAGTAATTATTTATAATAATTCAATTTAAGCTTTATCTAGTAATCCTATAGAAACCTTATAATAAGTTCTTATCTACTTAATAATAGGGGTAAATTTATTATTGAATATTATTCATAATTGCTTCTTTAAGTAGTTCTGTTAGCTTCTATAATTTAATTATAATTTACTAAACTAACTAATTCTTTTTAAATAGTTATTAACTAAAGCCCTGAGGATTTAATTATTACTTATCGGTAATACTATGCTGTAAGGTATATGTTAACGCCTGAGGTGTATATACCTCTATATATAATTCGGTATATATGTCTATATATTTTATAGGTGTAGGGTATATGTGGCTGTATGCCTTTATGCCTCCCCCTGGTGATACTTGTTGCTAGCTGTAGCTGAGTGTTATGGTAGTAGTAAGTAACTGCTATATTGTAGATCTAGAGTTTTATGTGTTTACGTGTAGGTATATAATGTAATAATAATAATAATGAATACTAGACCTTTTTGTATTTGTATGACGAGATTACGTATGGTGTGTATTATTTTCTGGATAAACTAATACTAATTAGTAATTAACTTATCTATTATTACTATACTATAGATTAGTAAGGTTTTCACGTGAGAAGAAGTAATTATGAATTTTTATTTAAGGTTTATGTAAGGTGAGATTGTGAGTATTGACTTGGATATTTTATAGATATTACTTTTATTTTTATCCCTAGTGAAGTATTTTTAAGTTAATATGCTAATTTTATTCTATGAAATACTAAAGAAGTAAATTTAAAGAATACTTTTTAATATATACTAGAAAGTGTTTAGTGAATATAATATTTTTTAGAGTATTGCTAGATATTTGTAGTGTGTGAGATTTATGGTATCTTATGCTTCTTATACTTGAGAGACTTATGTGGTATCTTGAAAATTTTATATTTTCTTGAAAATTATCCTTTTTTTAATATTCCCCTATTAATATATCTGAATTATGCTTTGATCTGAATGTTAAGGTAAGCTTTAGTGTATTAATAGTTTAGGTAATAGTTTAGATAATCCTAGGTAGTAAATATATAATCCTAGACTAGCTTGAATTATTTATTAATATGGATCTATTCGGAAAACTTTTTAAAATTAATTATGATAACTTTATATAAGTAGATGCTAAAGTTATTACTACTTTTATAGTGTTTTACATCTCTTAATATAAGTATCTGGAGATCTATAGATATGAGTTTTTTGATTATTTTAGGATAGATTTTGATGAGTGGCTTGTAATAATGTGGTAACTTATTTATAAATATATTATCTGCTATTTCTGAGACTTCTTTATTAATTGTGGGATTAAAATTGATAAATTAGGAGAGAAGATTTATTTAGTATTATACTAATTTATTTAGAGTAAGTGTTTTATTTTTTAGATTTTTAATAAGATTAATAAGATGAGAAAGTAGATTTTAGGTTTTAAGACTAATATTAAGAATTATTCTGAGTAGGTTGATGATTTTTTTGAGGTAGAAGATATTGAGATACTTTCTTATATTATTAAACCTGAGGGTATAGCTGTAATATTTATAGTTAATACCTAGTTGATGTCTGAAAGTTTTATGTGATATGCCTAGTAACCTTAACTACTTATGCGAGATACCTAGCTTCTTCTACTACTTATACATAGTATATAACTTCTATTACTACTAGTAGGATTATTAATCTTTAGGTAGTATAGTATAGTGAACTCTTATTACTAGGAGAATAGTATAGAGACCCCTTACTAGTAGGAGGTATATTAAGATAATAGTAATATATAGTATTCCTATCCTAAATATTACTCCTATACTTTCCTTATTCCCTTATTTAAAAACTTATTTACTAAATATGCTATAGATTTTATAAAGTTGTATAATAAAAGTATAAAGTATGGTAGAGGCTTATATAATATTCTTGAGATTAAAGTTAATATTTTTTATGATTGTTGTTTTAAATTTGGTATCTTATAATATATATAAGCTGGAGTATTCTCTATTATACTAAAGGATCGAGCTCTTGATTTTTACTTTAATAACCTTATATATTATAGCTAAAGCTTTAACTTTAATTAGATAGCTATATATATTTAGGAGTATTTTGAAAATAATAAGATTTACTAGATTTATTTCTCTAACTAGTAAAATACTATTCTCAGGAATATAATAGCTGAAAACTTTAATTAGAGTAAAAAGGAGGTATTTGAGATATTTATTATGAAGTTTACTAATTTCTAAAAAATATTTAGGGCTAACTAGTATATTAATAAGGTTTTCTATAACTAAATTATAAGTATATACTATAGTATACTAGAGTACTAGTTAGTACTTTTTAGCCCTATACTAATATCTTAGAGTTTTTATAACTAGTTATACTTAGCTATAGGTAATACTATAGTATTTTAAAAGTTATAATATTTTTAGAATATTAGAGATAATAGTAATATACTTGAGGAGTAGTTTTGGATTAACTGTATATATAACATGTTTCGAAATAATACTTGAGGTTATAGCTATACCCCTAGTTACTTTATATTACTTTA
The DNA here is from genome assembly GCA_004367215.1 of Colletotrichum trifolii. Lineage (NCBI taxonomy): Eukaryota > Fungi > Ascomycota > Sordariomycetes > Glomerellales > Glomerellaceae > Colletotrichum > Colletotrichum trifolii. The sequence continues at coordinate 3,933 of RYZW01002801.1, forward strand.
GAGTAGATATTACCTTCTCCTAGTTTCTATATATACTTATATTAATAAGAAGTGTTATATATATAGTAAAATGGGTTACTAGTTAATAAGGTATATTTTTGAGGAGTAGTATATTTTATATAATAAGTATAAGTTAACTGCTGATTTAATAGTATATATTTAAATAGTATATTAGATTTTTCTTACTAAATATAAAAGTATTAATAGTTTTAATAATAACTTCTAAGTATTTTCGAGAGATAATAAGTATAAAAAGCTTATTACTTAGTATTAGACGTAGTATAACCTCGAAGACTATATTCCTGTTACCCCTATAATGTCTAATACTCCTAGGTAGTTCTTTATAGTATATTTTAATAAGTATTTTATTACTATAGATAGAAGTAAAATTACTTGAATTTTTTAAGATTAGGTAGTTTTATATACCTTTACTAAGTTAAATACTACTACTTTTAAGATTACTAAGAATATAGATATAACTTTTATATTTACTTTTATACTTAAAAGCTATTACTTATCTACTATTTTTTAAGGGATTTTACTTAATTTAGGTACTACTAGTTTCTCAACTACTAGGTATTCCTAGTTTATAGCTTTCTAGTAGATAGTTAATTTCTCTATAACTTTTACGTTTCTATAAGGTAAACTAGTTACAATCTGCCTTAGTAGTACTACTCTATTTATAATATTTGGAATAGTCAATATTTCTATATTGTTTAGTATTATTATATTTTATGTAGTACTATATAATACCCCTTTCTTACTCTGTTTTGTGGATATAGATTACTTTGGTATAATATTTGATAATATATATAATAAACTATACTAGGATAAGAAGGTTATACTTATTGTTTGAAAATAGGGGTATTTGTGGATACTCTTCGATAAGGAGAAGATATTTATTTCTATATATTTTATAGAATTAGAGATATAGAGATTCTATTCTTAATTTAGATACCTAGTTATAATATACTTTTATGATATCTTTACTAAGGCGGGATATCCCGTTGAATACTATGCTTTCGAGGCTCTTGAATAGTACTACTACTAGTACTAGATATGTAGTACTACCTCTTCCCACTTTTATTTTACTATATAAAAAGATATTAAGTTTAACTTTAAGGTTATTATTAATATTATCTATATTGATAGCTGCTTTGTATTCTATATTATTAATATTACTATAGTATTTAATACTACTTGATTTTTATTTAATATATTAGTAAAAATAATATAAGAAGTTTTTAAAGTATACTAAATTAACTTTTACTAGGGTTTTCTAGATTTCATTACTACTGATATAGGGATAACTTTTCGATCTAAAGAATTTAGATTAGAAATAAAAGTTATAGGATTAATAGTTTGAATAATACTTATTGAAATGTATAATAGTATTAGGAAGGTTAAATATTATTATACTTTCTTCTATTAAGTATATGAGATTTATTGTAATAAAGCCCCTATAGTAACTTAAGAGGTATTTTTTTAAGTAGTATATAAGGTAATTAACAATACTACTAGGCTAAATAGCCTTATGCTTATATTACTTGTTTTTGGTGTGTATCTGTATTTTATAGATAACTCTATTCTTTCCCTAGATATTGTTACCTGTATTTATGCTATTTAGAAGGTAATAGAGGTAGTCTACTGTATTTATACTAAATACACTATTAATATAGCTTTAGTAATATATAATAGCCCTAATATCTTACGCGTAGCAGCCTTCCCACTTTAGTCTCTTATACGTATATAATAAGAGAAATATAATTAGTAAAACCTATTTCGCCTTATTACTACTTATAGTAAGATATGTATTCTCGAACTCCTCTGAAATCCTTAAGAATTTTAAATTATAATTATAAAACTATATTTTGAAAATAACTAAATATTCCTATTTAAGTTATTAATAGTAATATTACTAAGTATTAGTAATTACCTTATATGTATTTTAGATTTTGATACTAGAGCCCTTATTAGAGGTCTAATATTACTAAGAGATGTATACTCCTGCGGTAGTATCCCGAGTTTATCTATTATTATCCCTAAAAAGCCCTAGAATACCTATTAGATACTACTAAATACTATTACTATATATAATAGTAATTCTACTACTATCAGTAATAATCCCCTGCTTCCCTAAGTTGTTAATAATTTCTATAATATACTTTTTAACTTTTTAAGATAGTCTATTGCTATTTTAGTTTAGAGATTTAATTATAAGCTTTATTTTATAGTATATTTTATAGTTAAAGAATAGTTAGATATAGTTTTCTTTTTTACTTTCTATAAAAAGGTGTTATTATAATACTAAGTTTACTATTTAATAAGTTTATTAAAAAAGAAGTTAAGAGTATTATTATTAATAGTATTATTAAGATTGTTAAGTTTAACTTTATTTTCTATAAGGGTTATAAGTATTTTAAGTTATATATTATTAATAAGATTAAAAATAAGGATATAAATAAGGTATATAAGAAGTTATGTTTTGTTATCTAAAGCTTTAGTGATAATAGTAAGTTTAAAATATTAATACAATTATTAATAATCTAATAGAGTAGCTAATGGTTAATTTTAGCTGTAGCTTTAGTTTTCTTCTAGTATAAGGGTATAATGATATAGTTTTAAGATATTACTTAAATTTATATTTAAGCTAAAATAGAGTTTATAAGGTATATTATAGTTAATTTACTATTTTATTTTAAGGAGTAATATTTTCTAGATTTTGTGATAATTATTATTAAGTTATTATATAGTTTTACTAAGACTAGTATTTATTAGTAGGTAATTTATTCTAAGTATTATAAGGAGTAGTTGTAAATAGAGATATTTATATATAACTTATACCTCTTTATCTCGTATTACGCTAATAATGATTTTAGTTTTATAAGTATGTAAATTAATGATATTTTTAGTTTTTCTAATACTATTTTCTTATATTGTGAGGATGAGGAGTTCTAAAAAGTTTTATTTAAGGTAAAGCTGAAGATAACCTTTACGGTAACTACCCCTCTAGTATTTAATAGAGGTATTTTAAGCTTTAATAGTGATGCCCTCTACTTATATTAAAAGTACTAAAAGTAAAAGCTAGTATTCCTTAATATTTATACTATATTTAAGGTATTTAAGAAGGTATATGTCAAATAATATGTATATGGGGTGTATTTTACCTCGATATATTAACCTGAGGTATTATTTAACCTTTTACGTATTACGTAAAAGTAATAATTTTCTTCCAATAATACTACTATTCTGAATAAGTGTTTTAAGTAGTAAATTAAGTACTTTAACTATGGTTTTAATTTTATACTACTTAACTTCTTAAAAGTATATTTCTATATTTTTATTAATAGCTTTTTTACTAATAATACTAATTTCTTATTTTAATTAAGATTTGTAATAATCCTAAACTAAGAGATAATAACTAGTAATAACTAGTTTAACTTCTATAGTAACCTTATCTACTATTTTTCCATTAAAAAAAAAAGAGTTACTAGGAGTATATTTACTTTAGAGATTTATATTATAGTAGCTGGTGTAGACTTTGCGTATACTATTATTATAATATTTAAGAAGATCCTTAAATACTGAAACTTCTCTTATATTTTAATAATTATTTGTACTAATTTATATTTACTCTATAAATACCTTATGAAGCTTAGTATTACTAAAGAGAAGTGTTTGATGATTAATATTATAGTATTAAGGTAGTTATATAAGTAATGAGAACTCTATAAAGTATAGTAGATTAATAGAGATAATAATATTACCAATACTTTTATGAAAAGTATACTAAATTATGCTTTTAAGAGATTTATTAATTTAAATTATATAACTATTTAAATAGAAGGATAGGTAATTTAAGTAGAGTAGATAATATAGGTATTTAGATATTATTAAGTAAAAGGTAAAAAGATTATTTTTAATATTATTTTATACTTAATATGGGAGGGGCTGATGGCTCGCTCTCTACTGCGACTATTAGTGGACATGTTGCCCCCTGAAGTATGACTTCAGCCCTCCTACCCCCCCCACTAACTGCTACAGCTGGCCCCTAGTTAATCCGGGGCCGAACCCCTCGCGGCTACAGCAGCTAGCATACCCGCCCCGCGTCAACCTTTTCGACAACAAACAACCGACAACTCCTTCCGCGACAACCTCACGCCCTCACGCCCTCACGCCCTCACGCCCTCACGGCCGTCAACGCACGATTCGAACATCTCGAGACATTTCGATTCCATCGTGAAGGTACAGTATGCTACTACTCTAGCCTCCAGGCCGTGCTGAGGACAGGTTACGGAAGAGCGATGGATCACGGAACGCCTGGCTCTTGTGTCTCGAAGCAGGCGCTCTGTTTTATTCCATCTTCAAGAGGTTCAAAAAGGTTCTCAACCCTACAACCTTAGTAGTTACTTTCAGCCACGTATATCAAGTCCTAGCTAGTCTCGATAAGGCTCTCCCTATATAGACTATTACTACGAGGTCTTCTACTATTATAGGGTTAAATATTAGAACTAGGGGTATAATTATCTATAATAATAAGTAATTTCATTACTATTTTAACTAGTTATAAGCTAGTATTAGCACGAATACTATTATTAGGTAAAATTTATAGATAAATCTATATATAGGGTGAAGAGCTTAGATACCATTCCAGGTACAGAGCAAAAGTAACTAAATACTTATTATCTATATTATTTTAATAGTATTTTTAGTATACGATTATAGCGTTTTTAGTACTGGTTTTTATATATAAATAGAGGTATATAAAGTGTATGGTAAAAAAAAGAGTTATTAGTATTAGTAATACTATACTATAAGGTATGCGTTAATGCCTGAGGTACATACACTTCTATATATAATTCAGTATATATATCTATATATTTTATAGGTATAAGGCATATATGGCTATATACTCTCATGCTCCCCCCTAGTGATACCTGTCGCTAGCTGTAACTGAGTGCTATAGTAGTAGTAAGTAACTGCTATACTATAGATCTAGAGCTTTATATGCCTATGCGTAGGTATGTAACGTAATAATAATAATAACGAATGCTAGACCCTTTTGTATTTGTACGACGAGATCACGTATGGTGTGTGTTACCCTCTAGATAAACTAATATTACTCCTAAATTTACTCCCTAGAAATAGGAGAGTTTCCCTTATAATTAATATATAGAGTACTCCTAGCTTTAAATATTCTCTTCTAAGGGTTCTCTATTATTTTATTAATAAAAACTAGAATTTACAATAAGTTATTATTGGTGCTACTAATATATCTAAAGGGTATACCTAGATATAGTAAGCTAAAGTAATAATCTAGTTTCTTTAATATTTTCAAAAGAAAACAAATTAATACTTAAACTTCTAAATAGTTTCAGCAGATAATACTTTATCTTTTAACCCTTAAATTCTTACTAAAGAATATAGTTATTAGTTCAGAACTAAGATTCTAGATATCTATTATATTAGATATCTTACTTATATCTTTAATCTTATTATCTATAAGATATATTATATAGTTAAAATATCTCAATCTAGAGCTTCAGATAATAAAATACTAGGTATCTAACTAAAAGATATAGATAATAAAAGTTATAATATATAAGAAGCTTTTTATTTTAATATTTTAATATACTTATATTTCATTATAAAGACTTATCAAATAAGGACAACTTTTAGTAAAATCAATAGAACGAAAATCATATAGTTAAAACTAATAACTAATAAGCTACTAATCCTACTAATTATAAATTATAAAAATAACTTAATTAAATAATTTTATAAAATAAAAACTATATAAGTATAGTTATTTATAAGGTATAGTTATTTATAGTAATTAATTATAGTAATACTAAGCTAATAATTTATAGATTAGATAGCTTACTATCTCTCTAAAGTTTTCAGTACTTAAATCCTAAGAATTCCAGAAATTTCAAGATTCTACTTAACTATAAGAATAGCTTTTAAGACTTTTATAAAATATTTATACTTAATAGAACTTAATAATTATAATATATATTTAAGTTAGACTCTTCTAGCTAACTATTAGTATATAGTTCTAGAAGTAGAAAGAAAACTAGGAAAACATAATTTCAGGTATAGAATAGGAGGCTTTAGATATCTTACTTGATATTATAAAGCCTTTTATTTTATATACTAACCTCGTTAGCTATATATAAAATATTACCCCTAAGTATACTTTTACTCTTTTTTAGATTATTGTACTATATTTTTAGATATGTATTACTACTCTGAAGGAGAAGACTAATAATGATAATTATAGTTAGATATCTATAATTACTAATATTACCTTAAATAGATAGAATAAGTTTAAAGAGTATATTAATATACTTCTTAAATCAAATTCTTTTTAGGTTTATAGTATTACTACTCTTTTAACTCTAATTCCTAGTACTTTAGTCTCTTAGATATAAAGTACCTAGTTTAACTTTAGTTAAACTCTTAGACTTTTTACAGACACCAAAACTCTTTAATAACAATTTAAACAAGATTTTATTAAAGTTTATACTAACTAATACTATTTAAAAGCCTAGTAAATTATCTAATAGACTACTAGTATTCAACCTTAAAGTTTATTTAGCCTTATATAGGTAATATAATCTAGCAATCTAACAAAAAAAGTATTTATAGTTATCTATTATAGTAATCATATATACTAAATATCTATTAAATTCTTAATCAAAAACATAGTAAACCCAGGATATTTATAATAAATACTTCAATACAAATATATTTATTTTATTTATTA
>RYZW01002803.1:0-10696 GCA_004367215.1 Colletotrichum trifolii
GTAAAAAGTAGTAATAATAGGTTTTTATTAAATAGAAAGGATTTATAGATACTATATAAGAAGTAGTAAATATAATATAGGAGATAGAGGTATTAGATTAGTATAAAATGCATTTTAAGTTAATTAATAATTATAATAGAGACCCTAATAAGGTAGCCTTAGTATATTACTAGTAAAGAGGGGGGTAATATTATAAGTTATACTTAGCTAGTTAACTCTAGTTTTACCTAAGTCCTAATAATTATACTTAAGAAGTTAGGTATTAGTAAGTTACTAGTAGGTTTCTAGTATTACTCCTAAGTAGANTAGATTAGTATAAAATGCATTTTAAGTGAATTAATAATTATAATAGAGACCCTAATAAGGTAACCTTAGTATATTACTAGTAAAGAGGGGGGTAATATTATAAGTTATACTTAGCTAGTTAACTCTAGTTTTACCTAAGTCCTAATAATTATACTTAAGAAATTAGGTACTAGTAAGCTACTAGTAAGCCCCTAGTACTACTTTTAAGTAGACTTTTTACATTTTTCGCGAGAATTTCTCTTTTACTCTTTAGTTCTAAATAAATAGTATTTATACTCTTTATAGCTGAATTCTAGCTTAGGCTTAGCTTTTTATAATTAGAAGTTCTATAGTATTAGTATTTATTATTATTATTTAGTATTTTCTATGTCTTTTGTGTAATTTACTAATTACTATTAAGTTAAATTTAAATAGGAAATCTATTAATGTTAGAAGCTAGTTATAAGTGATATTTTAGTAGTATTTTAATAGAATTATACTAAATTTAAAGAGTTTATATTTAGGATGAAAACTTTTTACTAGATTATAGGGGTAGTAGTTATATAGAACTTGAATAGTAATATCCTATATAAAATTTAAAGCTTAGGCTTCTAATAGATAACTAGTAAAAATAGTTTCTTTAGTAATTTGGAATTTTAACTTTCCCCTAATTATTAAACTAGTGATAGTATTTTATATATTAATTTTGTTATACTTTAATACTAGTAAAACAATAGTATAAAGGCTAATGATCCTTCAAACTTTCTATCTAGAATTTACCTAGATTTCTATAGTATTTCCCTAAAGAAACCCTATAGAAATCCTAGAGAAGTCCCTAGGGAAATCCTAGTAATTCCTAGTAGGAAATCCTTAGTGAATATCTATTAGAATCCTAAGCCTTCTATAGTAATTTATAATAATTACTTATTACTAAAGATTTTTATCCTAAAAATTAACTATTACAAAGAATTACTATTATATTAAGCTATAAAAATAATCCTTAAGAAACAAATAATGAATTAGAAATAATAGAGAAATAAACTAGACAAAGCGGATAGATATCTACTAAATAAAAGTAAAATATAGAAATTGCAAGTAACTTTAAATAACCTACTATAATAATATAATCTATAAATTAATCTTATTAAATCTCTATATATAATATATAGAATTCTTCTTTATTTTAAGTATAGTAACTTTAATATATATCTTTCATTTTAACTTATTCTCTTCAAATGAACTTATAAAGAATATATATAATATCTATAAAACAAATAAAACAAACTAACTTAAAATAATTATTTTTCCAGATAATATCATAGTAAAAATATATAAAATACTTAGTCATTATATTATTAGCTAGAAAACAAAAGCTATTCCAGAAAATACTAACCGTAATACCCTAGATCACTTATAAAATAGGTTTATATTCTCTTATATATATAGTAGTTAAATAAAATAATTTAGTTTCTTATTTAGTTATTAATATTCTACTAAAACTAGTAATAATAGGTTAATAAAGTTAATTAGTAGGGTCTAGAACTAGTACTATTTAAAAGTTAATAATTAAAAACTAGCTTGAAAATTATAAGTTCTTCTATATATTAGTAATATTATTAGTAAGTTAGACTTGCTTAGTAGGATTAATACTAGTTTACCCTAACTAATATTTTAATATTCTCTCTAAAATAGGGAAATTAGAGTTATCCTTAATATCTAGTAATAATATTAGGATTATTAAAATTTCTATGAAGTCAAGTATTTCTTGAAATAGAATATTTACATTATTCTATACTATTTCAACTATAATTCTACTTTATTTTTATTCTTAGATAAGTCTTATAATAGTATTAATTTACTATATAGCTTTTTCAATTTTAAGTTTCTATAAACTTTCCTTAATAATAATTATTTATTAGTTCCTAGACTTAGCTAAATAGATAACAGAATTTCTATAGTTTTATAATAAATATAAAAATATAGCTAGGTTCTATAGCTATAGTATAAATCTACTAGCTATATTCCTAATATAAGATATGGCGAGATCGTTTAAACTTTAAGTAAGTTAATTAGGTTAATATATATAATTAGCTAAAGCTATTATATCGGGGAATCTGCCGAATTATAGAGTGAAATTCTAAACAATAAAGTAGATAAGCTAATCTTCTTAGAAAAGTATAATCCTTATATTAGTATTACTTTAAAATAGAAGTTAGGGGTAAGTAATAAATATAAACTTAACTAAGTTAATATTATTAGTATAACTAAATTCCTTATCTAAAACAAAAATTAAAGTCTTTTAGAATAAGTTAAAGGTAGACTTAATTCCCTTAGCTTCCATAAGATTTTAGTAATACTAGAGTATTTGCTTATTAGCCTAACCTTATATATTAAGTTAATTTTTTATTAATTTAGTATATTGAGTAATAGAAGTTTTACCTCTATAGATAGTAAGTATATAGAAGTATCCTAAAAAAGTAAAACTTTAGCTTTCTTTACCCCTAGAAAACGGTTAATATTATAGTTTTGAATAGGATTTATCTTATAAGTAATTATTATAAGTAATTTTCAATATAAAATACTAGTATATTACTACTGAATATAAGGAAGTAATAGGGAATATAATAAGTAAAAAGACTTGAGATACTAATAGACGAGGAAAATATCTACTTTTATCTTATATAATAATAGTAGTATTCTTCTAGTATTTATTATATTAGAAAAAACATAGAAAGATTTGTATAGTCAAAAAAAGTATATAACTAATCTAATAAACTATTTAAGGTATACTTATTAAAAGTATTATTATCCTAGTAAATAATACTGGATTTCGTCTATTATAAATTCTAAAAAAGTACTATAGTTTTAAATAGAATTTAGTTATTCTTTCCTATTTAATTATTCTTTAATCTCTAGGTAAGTTCCTCATTCTAGAACTTTTTTATATACTACAAATTTTATAAATTCTTTATTAGTAATTAATCCTTCCTAAGACTAATTAGAAATATATTATCTTAACCTTCTTTCTATAGCTTTATTCCAAGTTTTATCTAGCTATTCCCCTAATATAAACATCTAGTATTAGTCTAATAATAATTCCTTATTTTATTTTAACTCTTTTAACTAACTATTCTTTTATATTTCTACATCTTTAAATTCCTTAACTATTTCTTCTATTTCTATAGTATTAATATTTATCTATATATTATAAATACTAAACTAATCCTTCTACTTAATAAAATACTAAATTCTAAGTTTTCCTTTTCCTACTTATATTACTTTTCTCTCTAAAATCCTTTTTATCTTATAATACTAAAATAGATTTCTAAATTTATCCTCAAATATATTATTAATTTCTATAGGTTTAATATATATAACTATATATTTATATAAATCTTTAGTAAGATTAGTAACTAGAGCTAGATAAGTAATTAAAATTATAAAGTAAATATTTATAATTAGTAGTAAATCTGAGTAATAAACAAGTTTTCTAATTTATTCTAATATTTTAATTAGTTTAGTTTTTAGAAGTAAAGTTTGTACTAATTAGTTTCTAGGTAATTAAAAGCTATTTCTAAGTCGGAGATATATATAATCTTTTAAAATAGATATAACTAGTTTATACTTACAGTTAAACATAACTTTTATAGACATTTATACCTATATAATCAAAACAATTTTTTATCCTAAGTAATATTACATAAGATAACTATATCTATTTCTAGAAATAAATTAAGAGGTAAGTTAAGCTTATATCTAAAGAGGATTTTATTCAGGGACTTAGATATAGTATTTACTAATTATTTTTAAATAATAATTATATTAATATAAGGGAATTAATCTATAGTTCTTCCGGGTTTTCTAAGGTAAATGTTGAATTTACTATTTCTACTATTTAGTTTTTCTATTCTAAAAGTTTATTAATTTACAAGTAATAAACTATTAAGTAATATAACTTGATATCTAAAGTTTTCTATATTTCTTTCTAGAATTATAATAAGGAATTTGAATTATAATTAGAGATAATTATTTTAAGAATTCCCTAGTTTCCTATATAAAGAAACTAGAAGAGCATTCTTACTTAATTTACTAATATATAAGTAATATATCCTAGAATTAAAAGAGTTACTTAAGAGAATTTATCTATAACTATTATTAGTAGATTGTATAATAAGAATTCTATAAGGTTTTTTAAACGAAATCTAATAATATTTTAGGAAAACTTATAATGAAATCTATAGCTATAATATAAAATAGTATTAGTAGATATATAATAGATTAGAACTCTCCTAAAGGTTTTATTCTTAATTTTAGTAATAGACTACAAAGTAAGTAATACTTAATGAATTCTGCAATTTTCTCAGTAAATTATAAAATTATATATATTAATAACATATTATACTATATGTTCAAACTTTTTTAGTAATAATTACTTTTATATAAAACTTTCATAAATTATCTAGTTATAATATCAAGAATATATGGTCTTTTGCATCCTAAGTATTTAATATAGTAAAAGAATCTATTATAAAGTTCAAAGAATAATCTATATAGATTTTTTAGTTATAATTATTACTTAAAGATCTTATTAAATCTAATATTAGTATATTATATTTTCCTAAATACTTTCTTAATAATCTTTTCTAATCTAATTTCTATTATAATATATATAACTTAATTATTCTATATCTTGTCTAATTTACCTTTTCTTAAGGTTACGTTTTAACTTATTTATATCCTAGAAAATATATCCAGGATAATATTAGTATTTCTAGGGATATAATAGTATTCTAGATAAGATTACAGAAATTTTCTACTACTAAGAAAAAATATATATTAGCTTCTTTTCTATTAATTATAAATAATATTATCTAAATTATTATACTTAGAATAGAAATATAATCTATTAATATAATTAATAGACTTTTCCTAACTAATTAGATTAGAATTCTTATTTTTTAAATAATCTAAATTAGGTATATAATTTCAAATTTAGTAAACTACTATTTTATTTTAGTACTTATAAATACTTAACTAATATATAAAATTAAGTAAACTAAAATATATAGTATTTATTCTCTAGGTTTCTAGTTTGTTTCTTTATATTTTATATAGAAAAGAAAAATACTATATCTATATTCTTATAAAATATTAATTTAAATAAATAGTATTTAGCTTTGATTATAGTAAATCAAAGTAGTTTCTATAATAAATACTAATTTAATATCTTTAAAACTATCTTTTTCTTCTTATATTAACTTAAAGGTTATCTTTATATAATAGTACTTTTCTTTTTATCTAGTAGTAATTTCTCATTCGTATCTTTATAATAGTAATTTTATTTTCTAATCTGAAACGAACTTAATCCTAGATATATATCTTAATATAAAATACTATAAATATCCTATCATATTAATTTACTTCTCTAAAATTACTAGACGTTTTAGAAACTTAATATTTTTTAAACATTATATTTTATTTTTAATATTTAAAAATCTAAAACTATTTACCTTAAAGCTTAGTAGTTAAACTAAAAAGAATCCTATAAAATATTTATCTCCTAAGAATCTAGAATTATAATAATTCAATAATTTAAGAATTGTATCAAGTTATTAGTAGTATTATTCCGTAGTTTCTAATATAATAATTATATTATTAATAAATACTTAGGTAAAATCCTAATATAATTAAAGGATTTTATCTACAAATTATTAGGTATATACTAGTAAGTTTCTAAATCCTATTAGTATTACTATAGACTTTTCCTTCCCTTAATAGCTAATAATTATTAATCTTTCTTAGTATTCTTTAATAATTAGTATTTAGTGAAAGTATTACCTAATATTAATTACTATTATAAACCTTTTCCTACAGATTCTATATGTAATTTCTATTTAGAATAGTATAGAATAGGTATTTAGAATAGTAACTTTATTAATTACTCTTAAATCTATAACTATTTATACTTTTTTCTTTTTATTTACTACTCTCTAGACTATAAAGATTAATACTCCAAGACTATATATAAAGTAACTTATTTAAATTAACTTCTTTTATATATTCTATTAAACTTTCTATCTAGAAACCTCTAATCTTCTAAGCTAACTAGATATAAGTATTACGTAATTTTTTTTATAGTTGCTTTCTACTAATAATATAGTAATCTTTTAATATTCCTCTATATTGATCTATCTTTCTAGTTCTTAAAAGATTAGATATTTAGAGATAATCTTTAAAATCTTTCAAAGAAACCTTTTTGAATAATTATAAACTATTATTTTTCATAAAGTACAAATAGTATTTTCTTTAAAATCAAATTTTAAACTTAGCTTTTAATCTTAATATAGCTTATTAGTAATAACTAAATCAGAATCTTTACTATTAAAATAATTAAAAAGTAAGATTTCATTTTTATTTAAGTTATAGATTATTGTTTCCTCGTAATTATTAGTAGAAATATATCTGATTTTTAATTTCTCAAAATCTTCTAGTTATCTAATAAGTAATTATAAATAACTACTAAAAATTATTAACCTATTACTTTATTAGTTATACTATCGTAAATAGGCCGAATTATAAATATATTAGTTTTAAACTTTATAAAGTATTAACTAGGATATATACTAAACGTTTTAGAAGAACTATCAAATTCCTAACTAATTTTACTAGATAAATATTAAGAATTCTTTTTATATGTACTTATACTAAGATTTTAAAACTTTAATATAAAGTAATCTTAATAATTCTTTTAGTATTAAGAATATTAATTCTATTTAGGATATTGAATTCTTAACCTAGTAAAGTTCTAGTATTAAGTTTATTAACTACTTAAGTTCTAATAGTAAGTTTCGCTACTTTAAAGGAATTATGAATTATTCCTTAGTAGAATAGTAAAAATATTACTTATCTTATAGTTCATAAAGATCTTACTCTTAATAATTATATAGTTAAATTTAGGTTAAACTAGTAGCTTAATAGTTAATCTAGTATACCTTTTTAAATAAAGTATCTTATAATTCCTATATTAATATATATATTAAATACTATATTATTTAATATACTTTTTACCTCAATCTAGGTATAAGTATCTTCACACAAAATAGCTAAAGGTATTATAATAGAAAGAATTTTGAATTCTAGTAAACTATTATCCTAAAAACACTTTACCTTTTTCTAATAATCTTTGTAGTATTATTCTTTTTCTTTATATTTCTTACTTATAGTTTTATTATAAACTAGATATCTTATAGAAATAAAGAAATTATCTTAATATTCTAGTAATTCCTAATAATTACTTAGTATATATTTATTAGAAATAAAGTTAATATTTTCTACTATAAACTCTAGAATATTATTATCTAAATCTAAAAAAATTATAATTTGTAATGAATAAATAACATGGTATATAGTCCAAAAATAAATTCTCAAAAGGTATATCTTCTTCTAACTAGAATAAAGTGTTCAAATGTATATAAATAGAATAGTTATATTTTATATAAGCTACCTAAGCTGTATAGCAACTAGTAGAGTTGTATAGTAGCCTTAGTATTATATGTATTCTTATATACCTTTTTAGTAATAGAGCTACTAGAGATACCTTTATATTATTTAACTAATATGCTAAATAAATGAAATAGGGTAAATAGTTCCTAAAATAGATCTTCTAGTATTTAAAGAAAGGAATTGATAAAGCTATTATAATCTATTATATATTTAACTACTCTTATTAAGTATCAGTAAAAGTAATTAGTTAGTTCTTTCTAAAATTACTAGTAATCCGATTTTTTATATACTATAAATAATTATTTATCGATTTTCTATTTACTAGTTTTTTCTTTTCTCTTTTATATCAACATTTTCAATAGTTACTTTACTATTTTATAAATAATATATATTACTAATATAGATTCTATATATTAGATTTAAGTATAATAATATATATTAGTTATTACTAATATCTTAATTATAAGATAAGCCTCTTAAATCTATGTAACAAAATATTATTAAATCTAAGGACTTTTTACTAAAGCTGAAAACAAGCTACTAATAATTAATATAATATTACTATTAATCTTCTAAAGTATTTTATATCTATTTTAGTTAGTAATCTAGTACTATTTCTTACCTATTATATCCCAAATTAGAATAATTCCTTCTTAATCCTATTCTGAAAAATAATAGGTAATTAATATTTATAATTACTTTAGGTATTTTTTATCCTTATACACTTAATAAAAATAACAAATACTAAACTTAAAATACTCTTTTGTATTCTTTTTAGAAGATCTATTTTATTTAGTAGTTTTTAACTAATTTCTTTTCTTTTAAAAATTCAATCCCTATTCTTTTTCTTTCCTTCTCTATTAATATACTTTTTATCTTTAATAAATTTGTCTAAGGATACTTTATATCTAAGATTTAAGTATAATTTAATTCTGTTAAGGAAAATAACTTTATTAGTAATTCGAACTTTCTATAATAGTATTAAAGTGAATTAGTTTACCTAAAATTATTTATTTATTTATATTTTGAAGAGTTTCCCAATTTACTAGAATATTTATTACTATTCCCTAAATTTATTAAGATATCTAAGCTAAATAGTGTTATAAAAAGGGGAGCTACTTCAACTAAGAATCCTACTACTATTACTAGTTTGAAATATCTTTATAGTTATCTAAGGAAAGTTACTACTCTAAAGTCTTTTTCTAATAAAAGAAAATAACTTAACTAGTAACCCTAAAGAAAAAGAAGAAATACCTAAGCTTATTAATAATAATAATAAAATACCTAAAATTATTACTAATAAAGAAGAAAATAGTAATAAAAATATTAAAGAAATAACTAAATTACTTAAGAAATATATAAAGATTACTACTAGTATAACGAGAAAGTCCTTATAGATTAGAGATTAAGAAGCCTTATTAGAAATAGATAATCTTGAATATTAGCTAGAAACTACTAAATTATAACTTATAAAGTCTAGTAATAAGTTTATTACTCTAAAGAAGACTCTAACTAAGTTTATTCTTTCTAAGAAAAGTAAAATTACTAAAAAGTATAAGAATTACTTATTTTAATTAAAAACTATTAGAAATTTATAACTAGTTTAAACTATCCTTTATACCGTATATTATTCTAGTTTTATCTTTTTATAGAACCCCTATCTTTATATTATTAGTATTAATAGTTAAGATTTAATTTCTAACTAATATTATTAATATAAGAATAGTTTAAAAATTACTTATATACTAGTCTGTAATTAAACTTATATAATATTTAAAAGCTATTTAGAAGTTCTCTAGATTCCTAAAACTAATAAAATACGTATTTTAACCTAAGATTTTCTATTTAAATCTAATTTTTCCTAGTTGAAAACTAAAAAGATTAGTAATACGAAGAAGTTTATCTATTTTGAGTTATTATTAAAATAATAGAAAGATTTTAAAACTATTCATATTAAGAATAGAAATATCTTAAACTTTATTACTAGAATTCTTATTATCAAATAACCTTTTCTAGTTTAAATATTTAAACCTATTTAAGCTTCCTAGTTTACCTAGTTTATTTCTAGAAATTATATCCCTAGTATCTTAGTAATAATAACTAGCTCCCTAATTAGTAAGTTTTCTATATATTAGCTACTTCCTAGAAAGTTTAGAGTTTATAGTTATAGTTATAATATTCTACTTTATAGTTTTAAGTAATCTTAGTATTTTAGAAAGACTTAAACTATTACTTCTATTCTTTTAAGGAACTATAATTAGTATTTAAAACTTATATAAGTTAATTTCTATATACTTATTATAGTATCTTACCTATTTATTTAAAGCTTAGAATTCGAATAATTAATATTCAATTAGATAAAAACCTATCTCGAGAGCTTTATTTGATAGGAATAGTTAGAGGAATTCTGTTATATTCTTATTTTTTATATTTATACTATAAGAACCTTCTATTAAAAATACGGATTAATCCGAGTTACCTTTATATATATTTAAGTAAATAGAAAACTATTTGAGGTAGTTTTTTCTATTATTCTAACTAGTTTTAAAGATACTATTTATAAATCTATAAAATTAAGAAATATTCTAGATTCTTCAACTTTACTTAAGTTAGATTCTTTATAAGTCTAATTACTAGTATTGTATTTATAAATATATAGATTATTTTAAAACTCCTTTTTAAGTATTCTTAGTAAAACTATATCTATTAAATATTTATATATTAAAATCTAGTAAATAAGTATTTACTATCCGCGATAATTAGTCTAATTATCTAGTAGTGATTATAATAGATTCTCTAAATATCTTCTAAATTAAATTTAATATTTTCAAATAATCTTTGTAATATTATAGTTTCTTTTAAAGTATATTTTAAACTAAAAAGTCCTATTTTAGTTATTAATATAGTT
>RYZW01002807.1:0-10677 GCA_004367215.1 Colletotrichum trifolii
AAGACTTATTATTTATTAATATAGAGACTAAGAAAAATAGCTTATCTATTTATCTCTATATTTCTCTAGTTTTATTTATTATTATAGGGTTGTTTTTAGTAGTTATACTAGGTTATTCCCTAAGGAGTCTCTTCTAGGGAACTAGGTTTTTTTTTTTATCTATAATCCTTTTATCTAATTATAAAGCTTGAATATTAGTATTAGAAGCTGCTAGTAAGTAGGTAAGCTATAGTTTATATTCTATAATAAAATAGTTTTTAATACTATAATATATATAAGTACTAGTTTATATATATACCTAGATAACTATAGAGTCTACTTAATAAGCTTTATATACTTTAATAGAAAGAGCTAACTAGGGTTTACTAGTTATAATAGTATATTTATTTAACTTCCTATAATATTAAGGGGTAGTAGTATAGTAGTATTATATTAGTACTAGGGTAGGATAGGCTACTTTTATATTTATTATTTATATATCCCTATTCTAATTAACTATTAGTTCTAATTAGGGAAGGGACTATAGTTATTTATAGTATTATAACTTTATATTGAGGATCTTGAGGTCTATTATAATTATATAGTATTACTAGATAGTAGTATAATAGTTTATTTAGCTAATATTATAGCTAATAGTAGTTATCTAAATTTAGTAGGAGAGAGCTGGATAGAGGTAGTTTAGCTTAATATTTTCTACTTAGTTATATTTTCTTATTTATCTTATAGCTAATTTGAATTTAATAAAGAATTCGGTAAATATTTACTTAGGTTCCTAATAGAAGTAGTAAATTTTTTTGAGGGCTTGAGTATTATAGTAGGGGTTCTTATAATACTTAGTAAAATACTAGAGGAATATATCGATATCCTAATTATACTATAGCCTTTATATAGTATAAAAATTACTAACCTATATCTAGACCTTAGGTAATAAGCTAGTCTATAAGTATTACTAGAAGTCTTTAGGTTTCCTAATAAAAGTTTAATTAATTTCTAATTTATACTATATAGTTATCCGCTATACGGGAAAGTAGAGGGTATTACTATTAAAAAGGGTACTAATAAGGAGTAGTTTCTGTTTTAGATTAGGTGTTTGTAATATTTGTAAAGCTAAGTTATAATTTGTTTGGAGTTTTGTAAGAATGTTTTAAAGGGATTGGTTTTCGTTATTTATTAGGTTAGTTTGTTATTAGTCTATTAGAAGCCTTATAGAAAGCTCTAGATTAGTAGTATTTATTATTATTTTTTTACTATTTTCTATTTCTTTTAGTATTTATTATTTATTACTAAGTTAAACTTAGGTAAGAAGTTTATTAATATTAGAAGCTAGCTATGAGAGGTACTTTAGTAGTATTTTAATAGTATTATAATAAACTTAAAGAGTTTATACCTAGGGTAAAAACTCTTTACTAGATTATAGGGGTAGTAGTTATGTAGAGCTTTAATAGTAATATCCTATATAAGCCTTAAGGCTTGGGTCTGTGATAAATATGTATTAATAAACTAAGTAAATTAATAATCTTTAAGATAATAAATATTATAGAAACTAAAGTATATACTTAGTAATTCCTAAGTTATTATTATAGGTTTTATAGGATATTAGAGTTTATTATTAGTAATTATAATTTAAATTAAATAAATAGGTTTAAGAAAGAAATTTATTATTTAATAGGAATAATATAGTTACCTAGTATTAGTTATTATTTCTAAGTTAATAGAGAGATAAAGTATTAGAACTAGGAGATTAAAGTTATATTATAAATATGTTTATATTAATCCTAGGATAACTAGGGAAACTTATTACTTATTATATAGTTTACTTTATAGAATAAATATAAGTCTAATATTAGGGTTGTATTATTCTTTATAAAATGTAATTATTATATTAACCCTATATCTACTATTAAAAATATAAGAAACGTAGTATTAAAAAAAGAAATACCTATTTCACTATTAGTTAATAGGATAAAAGATATTATAAAATTTATCTTAATTAAAATTATAATACTTTAATAGTAGAATAAAACTTTAACTAATAAGTATTAATATTCTATAGATAGATACTAGGTAAATAATAAAGTATAGCTAAATATCTTATATTATAAGTTATTTTAACTAAGTAAAAACTAGATTAGTTATATTATAAATATAATATTATAAAAGTTATCATACTATATTATATTAAGTTAAATATACCTAAGATAATCTATTTCAAATTCTATTTTAACTTTTTTAAGAAAATAACTAGTAATTTGTTATTTAAATAAGAAGTAAATGGTTTTTAATTACTACTTATAATTAATAATAATAGTAAAGTAGAATAAAAAGTTAAAAAAATCTTAGTAGTAAGATAGTACTAGGTAAGTAAGGAATAGTAATAATAAGTTTTTATTAGAAGCTAGCTATAAGAAGTACTTCAGTAGTGCTTTAATAGTATTATGATAAACTTGAAGAGTTTATACTTAGGGGGAAAACTCTTTACTAGACTATAAGGGTAGTAGTTATATGGAGTTTTAATAGTAATATTTTATATAAGCCCTAAAGTTTAAGTCTATAATATATCCCCTATTGTTTTACTATTCCGTTACTATAGTAATATATAATATTTATAATTATATAATATAACTATAATATCTAATTACTTAAGCTAACCTAACTAATAAGAAAAATCTATTAAAATAACTTTTTTAAGTACTATTAATATTAGATAGTCTTACTAATAAGAAAACTTAGATATTATTAATATTAGATAGTCCTGCTAATAATAAAGTTTATACTATATTTACCCTAAGTAATCTTATACTACGTTCCTCTTCTATCTATCTATAAAAAGCTTTTTTCTTTTCCCCTATATATAGTTTTACTTTCTTTCCTCTAAACTTTATATACCTCCTATTTTATAACTATTATAGTACTTCTAAATCGCTACTTTTTTACCCTCTTTCCCCTTTCTATGTTTTATTTATTATTATATCGACTACTACTACTACTAGATCTAGCCCCCTTAATAATAACCTTTCCTATTACTTTACCCTTTCTAAACCTACTACCTATGCTTATAGGAGCTATATTATTAAAATTAACTCTAATAATAATAATAATTAACCCCTTGAAATAGTTATTTATACTTACCTGAACTATTATTTAAAGTAAAATAGGAGTAGTATTACTTATTCCTATATATAAAGTTACGGCTATTTTTACTATAAGTACTTATAAAAAAAAGTAAATATAAGTAGGGATCTTACTTTTTTATTATAAGTACTAAATTATGTATTACTAGCTACTAAGTTAACTATCTAGTTAAAAAAATAATTATATTATTTCCCCTACTATTACTATTTCTAAGATAAAGAATATAGTTATACTTTGCTATATTACTATCCTACTACCTAAGTTTTCTACTATAGTCTAGTACTATAATAACTACTTCTATTATATTTAATAAGAGGCCTCTATTTATATTATTACTATACTTACTACTTTTATTTCCTATACTAAAAGTATTTTTATTTTTACCCTCATTTTCATTCCTAAGTAAATTATTACTAGTTTTTATAGTATTATATAAATAATAGTAAATTTCCCCTTTTTTCTTTCCCTATTTTTATTATACTAATTTCTTTATAGTAAAGTATTATGATATATTCTAGTACTTATACTATATTTTACTAATATTATAGCTATATCTTTAGCTTTACTAAGGCTAGCTCGCCTATCTACTATTACTATATTATTATCCCCCTAGCTTAATACTAATAATACCCTATTTATAAATAAGTATTACTTATTAATACCCTTAATAATAAAGAAGAAGAAGAGGAAGATAATTATAATATAGAGGAGGAATTCTAAAGTAGTAAGGAGATATAGGATAATACTAATCTATTTATTTAATTTATTTATTTAGTACTTTAAAGGTAGGTCTAGTAAATAATTATATATATCCCCTAAGAGCTATTATATTATTTAATTTATAGTTTATATAGTTTTTTATTATTAGTAAATTAATATTAAGTTATTATTTTCTTTAATATTTCTATACTATAACTTAAATTATATTATAACTTTATTATTAATAAAATTTTCTAAAGGTTCCTATATTAAAATATTATAACTTTTCTATTTAATTAATATATTATAATTATACTTTTACTTAAATATATTCTTTATTACTAGTATCTCTTTAACATTATATTGTTTATAGGTTTTACTATCTTCTCTAGTTAGAACTAGGATAGGATTAGGTTACGTATCTATATATTATTATAATAATAATGAATTATTTTTTATTTGTTTAATAATGTTAATTTAGAATATTAGGTAGATACTTATAGAGATATCTAAAATAATATTTAGTAAGTTTAATATATTAATTACTTTATATTTAGAAGATACTTAGTTAAGTTTTTTATTTAGCTAATTTATTTTAATATAGTATAGTAATAATTATACTTTATCCCCTACTTAGAACTTCTTAGCTACTTATTATATCTTATTTATACTTATCTTATTATATTACTATATATATACTATTATTATTTAAGTTATAGTAATACTATCTTTAAAGTAAAATAGGAAAACTAAAACCTATTTTAAACTAGAATATATAGATTATTCTATTATTTTAGAATATAAGATAAGTATAATATTAAACTTATTTTAAAACCTATTTAGACTTATTCTAATTACTAATAAATCCCTATGATTTAATACTAACTAATAAGTAGTTATATAAACTAGCTAATATAATTATAAAAAAGTAATATATATTTATAAGAAAACCTAAATCTTAAATATTATTTTCTCTAACCTATTATTTATCCAGGGATAGAATAATATTAATAAAAACTACTATATTCCTATTAACTAGTATAATATTATCTAGAAAATACTAACCTAGTCTAATCTATAATTAATAATAATTAATATAAGGAAACTATAGAATTACTACTAGGTATCTTAGAACTTCTCTATATAAACTTTAGTAATTATAGATATTATAGTTTCTAGTTAGATATATTTTAATAATTAATCTATAATTACTATAAGAAATCTTAAATTACCTTCTATAGTGAAAAGTAGTTTTATTATAAAGTTAATAGAAATCTATAACTAGAACTTATTAGGAATTAAGAGGAGCTATAGAAAACCCTAGTAATACTACTATCCCTTATATAAGTACTAGTAGATGTTATATATTTATATAAAATATTTAATATCCCCTAGTATACTATTTTAAGACTAGTCTTATAAAAATACTATAAATATTAAATTAATATTAAAATAGCTTAAAACTAGAAGTTATAGATTATTTATAGAATTATTATTATTAGTAGTTTATACTTAGAAACCTAAACTTAACCCTAGTAAAATAGAGTATTATTATTTCTTACTATATAATTAGCTATTTATATTTATATTAAAGTTTCTAGAGGGAATATTCTCGCTACTTAGTAGATAGTATCTAGTTGAACTTTATATACTAGTATTACTATAATTACCTAGTTCTATAATAATAATAATATAATATTTTAGAATATAGCGTATTTATCTAGTAGTTTACTAATAGTATATTAGTAGTTTTCTTCTACTAATATAACCTTTTTATAGCCCTTTTCTATCTATATATTATATATTAAGAATACTAAAAAAAACTTATCCTTATCCCTATAATTAACCTAGAAAAACTAAAAGACTTATATTATAAGTTTTAGTTCTATTGTATTATCTTAGTTTTATTAAAAAAGTATTAAAGTCCCTGGCCAAATAACCTAGGTAATATTTCAAAATAAAGCTAAATTCTAATAAGGTTTCTACTTACCTAGTTTATTATTCTAAAATAGGTCTCAGGCTTATAAAGTATTCTAATACTTTATAGTTAGAGAGAATAGTAAATAACTCTATTATATTTTATAATTTTACTAACTATATTTTTAGGTATAATATTACTACTAATAGTTCTTTATTATAAATAGTATAGTTTTACTAGACTAATATTGATCTAGCTAAATAATAGGTAATAAACTATAGTATATTATCCCTATTTTCCTATAAGAAGTAATTACCTAATCTTACCCCTAAATAATCTATTTCTATTATTATATACTTTTTTAGATTTTATTAAACTATAATTAGTTCTAAAATAAATATAAGCTTAAGCTTTTTGAATATTTATTAATATATAGTATCCTAGTAAAATAGTATTTCTTTTTATATTAGTTATATAAAAGGTTCTATTAAACCAGAAAAATAGTTAATTAGGTTATAGTAGAAATTTGTGAATCTGAGGAAGTTCTAGATATTATAAATATTCTTAGGAATTTCTTATTCCTAGATAGTTTAAACCTTTTTAGAATTATAGTAGATACCTTTCCCCGCCTTAATAATAAAACCTAGATACTTTATTTATTTTACTAAGAATTCGCAGTTCTCTAAATTTAAGTATGAACTAGTTTCTTAAAATTATTATTTAAAGATTTACCTAACTTCATTTTTATAGTTATATTTTAATTTATAATTATAAATAAAAATATTATCTAAATAGGTTATAATAAAATTATCTAGAATACCCTAGGGTATACTATTAATATAATATTAGAATATTATAAATATACTCGTTAGCCTAAAAGGGGTAACTAGTTACTTAAATAAGCTAAAATAGGTTCGAAAAGTAGTTTTATACTTATCTCTTTCTATAATATAAATCTTATAGAAAGCTATATAAATATTAACTTTTATAAACTATATTATTTTAAATAATAACTATAATATCTTTTTAATTAGTAGTAAAAAATAGTAGTTATAAGTACTAATAATATTAAAAATATAATAATTTATATAAACTACTATTTCTCCCTAAGTTTCTTAAAAAAAAAGATAAGTATTCTAGTTATAGATAAATTAGCCTAAACTTAATTTTTATCTCTTAAGTTTATAACTTAGTATTAGATTTACAGGAAATATTCTTTTAGTATATTATATAGTAGTTTCTATAGTAGGTCTAGTTTAGTTCTATCTAAGTTTTTCTTTAAGTAAATATAATAGTTAAGAAACCTCTTATATAGAAGAAAACTAGAGGTTTTTTCTTGATTAAAGAAATCTATAAAAGAAATATAAATAATTAGTAAAATAAATAGTAACTACTCTAAAATTATAAGTAATATAGTTACTAGAACTATATTAATCTATACTAAACTAATTACTAATTATTTATATCCCCCCTCTTCTAAATTAGAAAATATTATAACTAGTAACTCAATAAAATTTATAAATTTATCTATATATATTTCTTTTAGTATATTACTAATAGCCTAAATAGTTAAACTACTAACTAAATCTATCTATATCTTATTCCTTATAAAATCTAAAATAACCTATTAATATTATAACTATAATTTCCTAAAAATAGCTAAGTATACTATCCCTAAGATTATATAGAATAAAACTTCTAATATTTAACTATTAAAATTAATCTATATTTTAGTTATCTTAGTAATATAGGTTTCCTAGTTAATCCCTAGGATAATACCTAAATAGTATAACTATAGTAATACAATAAATATAAAATCTTACTATTTTATAAACTCTTTACCAACTATCCTATAATAATTATAACTATTATTAACCTAAATAGAAATAGAAAACTTATTATTTATTAATATAGAAACTAAAAAAAATAACTTATCTATTTATCTCTATATTTCTCTAGTCTTATTTATTATTATAGTATTATCTTTAGTAGTTATACTAAACTACCCCTTAAAGAATCTTTTCTAAGAAACTAGGCTTTTTACTTATGATCTATAATCTTTTTATCTAATTATAAAACCTAAATATTAATATTAGAAATTACTAATGAATAAATAAGTTGGAATTTATATTCTATAATAAAATAATCCTTAATACTATAGTATATATAAAGAATAGCCTATATATACCTAGATAACTATGAAGTTTACTTAATAGACTTTATATATCCCTATAATAGGAGTTAATTAGGGTTTACTAGTTATAATAACTTACTTGTTTAACCTTTTATAATATGAAGGAGTAGTATTATAGTAGTATTATACTAGTACTAGAATAGTATAAACTACTTTTATATTTATTATCTATATATCCCTATTCTAATTAACTATTAGTTCTAGCTAGGGAAAAAACTATAACTATCTATAATATCGCAATTCTATATTAAGGATCTTAAAATCTATTATAATTATATAATAATGCTAGATAGTAGTATAATAGTCTATTTAGCTAATATTATAACTAATAATAGTTATCCGAATTTAGTAAAAGAAAACTAAATAGAAGTAGTTTAGCTTAATATCCCCTATTTAGTTATATTTCCCTACTTATCTTATAATTAATTTAAACTTAATAAAGAACTTAGTAAATATCTATTTAAACTTTTAATAGAAATAGCGAATTTTCTCAAAAACCTAAATACTATAATAGGGGTTTTTATAATACTTAGTAAAGTACTAGAAAAACGAATTAATATCCTAATTATACTATAGCTTTTATATAGTATAAAAGTTACTAACTTATATCTAGACTTTAAATAATAAACTAGTCTATAAGTATTACTAGAAATTCTTAGGTCCCCTAATAAAAACCTAATGAATTTCTAATTTATACTATATAGTTATTTATTATATAAGAAAGTAGAAGGTATCATTATTAAAAAAAGTATTAATAAGGAGTAGTTTTTATTTTAGATTAAATACTTATAATACTTATAAGGCTAAGTTATAATCTATTTAGAATTTTACTAGGATATCTTAAAAAAGTTAGTTTTTATCTTTTACTAAATTAGTTTATTATTAGTCTATTAGAAGTTTTATAGAGGGTTTAAGATTAGTAGTATTTACTANATTGTTTTTTCGCTATCTTCTATTTCCTTTAATATCTACTATTTACTACTAAGTTAAACTTAAGTAAGAAGTTTATTAATATTAGAAACTAGCTATGAGAAGTACTTTAGTAGTACCTTAATAGTATTATAATAAACTTAAAAAGTTTATACTTAAGGTGAAAACTCTTTACTAGACTATAGGGGTAGTAGTTATACGGAGCTCTAATAGTAATATTTTATATAAGCCTTAAGGCTTAGGTCTATAATAGTTTTATTGAATAGAAAAGATTTATAGATATTATATAGAATATAATAAATATAATATAAGAAATAGAAATATTAGATTAGTTTAAAATATACTTTAAACTAATTAATAAATAAAGTAAAAACCCTAAAAGGGTAACTTTAGTATATTAATAGTAAAGAGGGGAATAATGTTATAAATTATACTTAATTAGTTAATTCTAATTCTATTTAAATCTTAATAATTATACTTAAGAAGTTAAGTACTAGTAAGTTACTAGCAAGTCTCTAGAATTACCTTTTAATAGACTTTTTATATTTTTATAAGAATTTCTTTTTTACTCCCTAGTTCTAAATAAATAGTATTTATACTCCTTTTAGCTAAATTATAACCTAAACCTAGCTCTTTGTAATAATTAAAACTACAGTTCTTTTAAATCATAAAGTATAATATATACCTGTTTAATATAATAGTTTAATATTTAGCTAGTTTTTACTATTTTAAAGTAAGAGTAATAGGTTCGAATCTTATATTAAGTAAACATAACTAGTAGCTATATACTTTCTAATTATATAAACTATATAATAATTACTACTAGCTATATACTTTCTAATTATATAAACTATATAATAATTACTACTAGCTATTAGTACTTACTAATAACTATTAATAACTAGTAATTATTAATAGCTAGTAATAAGTATTACTAGTTAGCTAGTATTAATATTATATAACCATAATTTTATATTAAGTAACTATAATAAATATAGGTATATATATACTTTTTATTTATTAGCTATTATATTAACTAACTATATCTTACTACTTAAGGTTTTCTCTATTTGAATAGTTTCTTAGAACTAGTATTATCCAGGAAGTTTATAAAGTATAAGCTAAAATAAAAGCTAACTACTAAGTATAGCTTCCTTTATAGGGTTCCCGAGAAATGTATAATTTTAAATAGATTAAACGTTTTTAATATAACTATATATAAAGTATAATATGAATAGATTTCTTTAATTATATTAAACTTAGATTTATAAAATAAATTAAGATAAGATTTATATTTATTTAGTAGATTCAAAATATTATTACTAATAAACTTAAAAGCTTTTCTAAACTAAAGATATATAGTTATTATAGAAAGATTAATTTAGAGTATTTATATTAGTATTAAATAATTAGTTATAATTAAAATATAGCTTATTAGTAAAAATATAATAGTATTTATAGATATATAAGTATTTTTTAATAGAGTTTTTAATTATAGTTTAAAAGAAATATTAGTACTAGGATTATTCTAAAGCAAATAATCTAAAATTATATTATTTAAATCTTTAGAAACTTCTAAAGTTTATAGCTAAAAGTTTTTAAATACAAATTTAATAAATAAAATAATAATTAGACCTAGAAAGAAAACTTCTATACTAAATTTAATATAAATATTCTTTTTATCTTTATTAGAAACTAGTTATAAGAAGTGCTTTAGTAGTACCTTAATAGTATTATAATAAACTTGAAGAGTTTATACTTAGGGTGAAAACTCTTTACTAAATTATAGGAGTAATAGTTATAT
>RYZW01002815.1:0-10622 GCA_004367215.1 Colletotrichum trifolii
ATTATATATATAGTAATTCTAGTTACTTAAATATTTCGGGTAACTATAGTAATTATAATATAATTTAACTTCGAAGTCTACTAGTTTAATATTATTAATATATTTCTTAATACTATAAAAAATCTTAATAGATTTCTAATAACTATTAAGTTACTAGATAAGTTCAAAATTATAAGGTATTATACTAAATTTAAGTATACTTTCTATAGACTTCGAGATATACCTATTTTTTAGTATAAGACTTTTTATATTACTTTTAAGTTATTAGGATTTAAGTTATACTTAGAAGAGTTTTATCTATTTAAAAATAAAAGTTCGATTATTTTTCTTTTATTCTATATAGATAATATTCTTTTTATATATTATAAATTAGCTAAAAAAGAAACTTTCAAGATTATTAAAAGTATTAAAAGTACTTATAAACTTAAAGAATAAGGTTTTATTAAATATTTCTTAGGGGTTTAAATAATTCGGGATTATAAGTATTATAAGATTTACTTAGTTTACAATATATATATTACTAAGATTACTAAGTATTTTAATCTTAACTATAACTTAATTCTAATAATACTATTTCTAGTAGTAATTTTTATAGTAAATCCTAGTAAAGCTATATTAAAGGAGATTTATAAATACTAGATAAAAGTTAATTCGATTCTTTATATTTCTATTATAATATAACTAGATATCTTATCTATATATTTTCTACTTTTAAAATACTTTATAAATTTTTCTTAAATATATATAAATACTATAAACTATATAATTTAATATTTCTATAAAATGAGATTCCTAGTATTATAGTTTAGAAGTTTAGGGGGTATTAATAAGATACCTTAAAACTTCTGAATTATTAGAAATATTTTATTTGTAAACTATAAAAAGATTTAAAGATTAAGTTATAGCTATATTATCTCCCTATTTAAAAGACTAATTTAATAGAAAACTACTTAATAGAATATTATAATTATATTAATAACTAAAATAGAACTTCTTAGCCTAGAATATACTTTAAAAGAAACTATAGTATTAAAAAGACTATTTTGAAATATTAAGCTTAACCTAAGAGATATTTAGAGAATCTATTATAATAACTACTAAATAATTAAACTAGTAATTTTAAATAGTAAATATTGATTTATTAGATTTCGATATATAGATATTTAATAGATATAGTTTTACTAGGAATACTTAAAAAGTAGTTTTAAAGTAGTCTGTATACCTATAGATATAATACTAGTACATAAGTTTATAAAGAATCTGACTTAGGCGAAGTTTGAATAATTTAGAATATTTCTTAATTTTATAGATTTATAAGTAATACTCTTAGGACTAGCTAAAATAATAGAAGAGGTTGTTTAAGGTTATTTCTTTATCTATTTAAATAATATAAATAAATAACTTAAATTAATCTTTACTTTTAATAGAGGTTTTTATAGTATTAATATAGAGAATAAAAATATATTAGAACTTTTCTAATTATTTAGGGGGAATAAAACTTTTAAGATAAGTTTTTATTTAGCTTAGTACTAAGAACTTAAACTTTAAGCTTTAAATAAGTAGGTAAGATATAGTAATAAGTATATAGAAATTAATACTATATCCTATAAAAAGAAGAAAAGCCTAAACCTAAACTAAAAATAGCTATCTAAAACTAAATATATAACTATATCTATAACTTTTAACTATTCTAAGAACTAGCTAAAGAGCTTTAAACATATTATAAGCTAGCTAATATATAAGTAGTCTACTAATTAGGGAACTTATTTCTATTACTAAAAAACTAGGGATATAGTTACGTAAAACTAGCTAGGGCAGTAGTATAAACTAGGGAGCTTAAGTTAGTTAGGGGGGTAATATAAATTAGGGAATTTGAACTAGTTAAGATACTTAAACTAGAGAAGATTATTTAGTAATAAATATTCTAGTAGTAGATTCTAGTTTATTTCTATTTTTAATAAAATTAGCTTCGAAGTTTTTCTATTATATTAATTATAACTCGAGGTAAGTAAGCTTTTTTATAATATTAATCTTTTTATTTTTTAATTGAAAATAGTTAGATTTAGATAAAAAGTCTTAGGTCGAAATACTTACTTTATTAGTATCAGGGATCTTTAAAGCTTCTAAATCCCCTCAAACACCTTATAAGTATAATTTAAAACTAAAATATAAGTATTTCTCGATCTATTCTTATACTAGTAGTATTAGTTAGAAACTAAATTTTACCTACTAATACTAATAGTATAAAAGTAAAATCTATATAAGAGGATAAAACTAGAATAATACTTTATATAGGGGATAGTTTATACTAGTTATAAATCTCTAAGGGTTTTTATTTAGAATAAATATTCTTTATAATCTTCTACTAATTTACTTTTCTTAGAAAAAGTAGACTTTATAGGAGTTCTCTTTAGGGTAGTAATTTTAGAACTAGGTTTAGCGAGTTATTATTTAGTAGCTTCTAGTTAATATATAAGATTATTAATCTTTAACGAAGCTTCTTAGTCTCTAATCTAAGAAGATTTACGTATTATATTAGTAGTTATTTTCGTATACTTCTTAGGTAACTTAGCTACTTCCTTAGTATTTTTATTATTATCTTCTATTTTATTATTATTACTAATAGGTTTAGGTATTTCTTATTCTTCTTAGGGGTTTCTAGTTAAGTTATTTTCTTTATTATTAGAAAGGAGTTTTAAAGTAATAGTTTTCCTTAAATAACTATAGAGATATTTTAAACTAATACTAGTAGTAGGATCCTTGGATAGGGTAGTACTCTTTTTTACAATACTACTTAATTTTAGTATTTTAATATATTTAAAGATTAGTAATAAGTATTTAAATAAATCAAGAAGGTTTTTAAAATATAATTAAATAAATAATCTTAGTTAAATTGACTAATTTTTATATTAATTTAAGAAGTTTAAAGTATTAATAAGGTATTATTTATTAATAGAATTAACCTAAGCTTAAATCTTAGAAATTAAATATTTTCAGATAAAATTACTAAGGAGAATAAAAGCTTAAATAGAAAAAGAAGTATAAGGGAAGAAATAATAATTAAATAAGAAGTAATTAGATAAGAACTACTAAATAAAGAAGATTTCTTAAAAAGAATATAGAAGAATATTTTAGGTTTATAACTTATTATCTTTATTAGGTAAATAAGAGAAGAAAATACCTGAAGTAATTTTAAACTATAAATCTTAGTTTCTTTTTAGGTTAAAACTAAGGAGTAACTGTTCTAAATTAAAGATATAGCTAGTAAATATAAGTACTAAATAATTAATAGAGTAAAATATTAGGTATTTTAGAAAATTACTAGTAATATTATATTATTTAAAAATAGGTTAAATAGTATTATACTTAATAGTCTTAAAGGTTTTGTTTTATAATTAGAATATTAGTAATAACTAATATATATTATTATACCTTAAACTAATATATAAATACTATATTACTAGAAATATATTACTCATAAGTAAGAAGGTAATTATTCAAAATATTAATATAGAAGAGAAAAAAGAAATCTAGTAAGTTAAAAATTAATAATTAACTTATTTATAGTATATATAAAGATTAGATTACTAGTAATTTTAGAAGAAGCTAACTAATTACTCTTACTAATATATAATAAAGATGGTTGAATATATAATAGATTATAATGATTTTATTAGTCTTTTTTATTTAAGTATTAGAAGATTTATTTTAAGAACTATTTACCTTATTTTATTTATTTAGTATATTAATTAAATAATATAAAAGTATCTCTAGTAGTTCTACTACTAGGGGGATATATAAGAATACATATAATACTAAAGCTACTATACGACTCTACTACCTACTATTTAACTCTAGTAGTTTATATAAGATATTTACTATTCTATTTAAGCATATTCAAACGCTTTATTCTAGTTAGAAGAAAATATACTTTTTAATAACCTATTTTCAGACTATATACTATGTTATTTATTTATTATAGAGTAGTTATTTTTTAATCCTAGTTTAAAAGGAAATTAAGATTTATAGTTTGAAGTTACTTTAGGTATTTTCTTTTCTTATCTACCTAATAAGAATAATAAGTTATAAATTTAAAATTCTCTTCTATATTCTTTTTAGGAGGTTTTTTTATTTAGTAGTTCTTATTTAATTATTTCTTGTTTGAAATATTTAATTATTGTTTCTTTTTTTATACTTCTCTCTCTATTTAAGTATTTATTCTCTTTAGTAATTCTATTTGAGAGTATTTGATTTCTAAGATTTAAGCCTAGGTTAATTCTATTAATAAGTAATATTTTATTAGTATTCTAAACTTTTTAAATTAGTATAAGGGTTAGTTAATTTGATTAAGATTATTTATTTAGTTATATTTTAAAAATTTTCTTGATTTACCTGAGTACTTATTATTAATCCTTAAATCTATTAAGATATTAAAGTTAAAGAGTATTACGAAGAAGAATACTACTTTATCTAAAAATCCTATTATTAGTATTAGTTTAAAATATCCTCGCAGCTGCCTGAGGAAAACTATTACTTTAAAACCCCTTTTTAATAATAAAAAAGATAACTTAGCTAGAGACTTCTAAGAAGAATAGGAGATATTTAAGTTTATTAGTAATAATAATAAAGTAGAAGATAATAATAAAGATACTAAGGAGGTAGCTAAGTTATTTAAGAAATATATGAAAATAACTACTAATATAATATGTAAAGTTTTTTGGATTAGAGATTAAGAGGTTTTATTAAAAATTAATAATTTTAAATATTAGCTAGAAGCTACTAAATAATAACTCGCTAAGTTTAGTTTTAAGGTTATTACTTTAAAGAGAACCCCTCTAAAGTTTACTTTTTCTAAAAAGGGTAAGTTAGTAGAGGATTATAAAGAATACTTATTTTAAATAAAATTCTTTAGAGATTTGTAGCTAGTATAAACTATTTTATCTATAAAGTATTATTCTAGTTTTATTCTCTTATATAGCTTTTATTTTTATACTATTAGTATTAGTAGGTAAAATTTAGTCTTTAATTAATACTATTAATATAAGAATAGGTTAAGAAATACTTATATCTTAGTTTTGAATTATATTTATAAGGTATTTAAGAGCTATTTAGAAGCTCTTAAGATCCCCGATACTAATAAGGTAAATGTTTTAACCTAGGATTTTCTATTTAAGTTTAACTATTTTTAGTTAAAAATAAAAAGATTAATATTGTAAAGAAGGTTACTTATTTTGAGTTATAATTAATATAATAGAAAGACTTTAAGGCTGATTTTATTAAGAATAGAAATAAGTTAGAATTTACTACTAGAATACCTATTACTAAATAATCTTTTCTAGCTTAGGTATTTTAACTAGTTTAAGCTTCCTAGTTTATATTACCCCCTAGTTAGCTTAAGTTCCCTAGTTTATACTATTATTCTAACTAGTTTTGAGTAGTTATATCTCTAGTTTTTTAGTAATAAAAATAGGTTTTCTAATTAGTAAACCTTTTATATTTTAGCTAGTTCTTAGTATATTTAGAGTTTCTTGGCTAGTTCTTAGAATAGTTGGAGTTTATAGATATAGTTATACTTCTAGTTTCGGATAGTTGTTTTTAGTCTAGGCTTAGGTTCCTTTTCCCCTTAGAAATTATAGTATTAATTCTTATATATTTATTACTATATCTTACTTATTTCCTTAGGGCTTAGAGTTTGAGTTCTTAGTACTAAGCTAGATAAAGGTTTATTTTAAGAGTTTTGTTTCCCCTAAGTAATTAGAAGAGTTCTGATAAATTCTTGTTTTCTATATTAATACTATAAAAACGTTTTATTAAAAATAAAGATTAATTTAGGTTACTTATTTATATTATTTAAGTAGATAGGGAAATAGTTTTAGGTAGTTTCTTTTATTATTTTAGCTAGTTTTAAGAGTATTATTTATAGATTTATGCAATTAAGAAGTATTTTAAATTATTTAAATTTCATTTGAGTTAGATTCTTTATAAGTTTATTTACTAGTATTATATTTATAGGTATATAGATTACTTTAAAACTACTTTTTAAGTATTCTTAGTAAAATTATATTTCTTGAATATTTATATATTAAAGTCTAGTAGATAGGTATTTACTATTTAAGATTACTAGTTTAATTATCTAGTAGTTATTATAATGGATTTTCTAAATATGTTTTAGGTTAAGTTTAATATCTCGAAATAATCTTTTTAATACTATAGTTTCTTTTGAAGCATATTTTAGGTTAAGAAGTTTTACTTTAGTTATTAATATAGTTATAGTATTCTATTAAGTAGTTTTCTATTAAATTGGTTTTCTAAATAGAGAAATAATATAGTTATAATTTGATTTTTGAGTTCTTTTATAGTTTGTGAATAAAGTATCTCTAGTGATTAAGAAAGTTTGAGGTATTTTATTGATATTTCTTAAGTTTCTAAATTATAGTATTAGGAATCTTATTTTATAGAAATACTAAATTATATAGTTTATAGTATTTATATATATTTAAAAAGGATTTATAAAGTATTTCGAAAGTAGAAAATATATAAATAAGATATCTAGCTATATTATAATAGAAATATAAAGAATTAAATTAATTTTTATCTAGTATTTATAAATATCTTTTAGTATAATTTTACTAGGATTTATTATGAAAGTTATGGTTAGAAGTAGTATTATTGGAATTAGGCTATAGTTAAGATTAAAATATATAGTGATTTTAGTAATATATATATATTATAAACTAAGTAAATCTTATAATATTCATAATTTTAAATTATTTAAATTCCTAGGAAATATTTAATAGAACCCTATTTTCTAAGTTTATAAGTATTCTTAATATTTTTAATAATTTTAAGAGTTTCTTTTTTGGTTAATTTATAGTATATAAGAAAAATATTATCTATATAGAATAGGAGAAAAATAGTTAAACTTTTGTTTTTAAATAGATAAAACTCTTCTAGGTATAGCTTAAGTCTTAATAATTTAAAAGTAATATAAAAAGTCTTATATTAAAGAATAGGTATATCTCGAAGTTTATAAAAAGTATACTTAAGTTTAGTATAATACTCTATAACTTTAAATTTATCTAGTAGTTTAATAGTTATTAGAAGTCTATTAGGATTTTTTATAGTATTAAGAAATATATTAATAATATTGAACTAGTAGACTTCGAGGTTAAATTATACTATAATTATTATAATTGCCTGAAATGTTTAAGTAGTTAAGGTTACTATATATATAGTCTATAATAGATTAACTAGTTATATATTCTTATATATATAAATCCTTGTTTTATACTATTCTAGAAAACTATCTATATCTATTTTATAAACAAAAACATATTTAAGAGGAAAGGGTTTATTTCTAGTATCTTAGCAATTTATTTCTCGCTAGGTGCTTTTTTCTTTTAATTTTGTGATTTTAGTTTTTACTATTTTAATAAAGGATATTTATAGTAGTTCTAGTAGGTTAGTAATATCTTTCTAAGTCTTTAGAGGTATTACTAGTTAATTAAGATATATTTTAATTTTAGTAGAAAAGTCTTTCTTTTTTAATACGATATTTTAAATAATAAAGAAAACTATTAAGAGGTTAAAACTAGTTTTATCTAGTTCCTATTACTAATTAGGTAAATAAATACTAGCAAAACTATTTTATTTATATTCTATAAAATATAAAATATTACTATTATATTGTTTTAAGAATATTATATAATTACTAATAGTAATTTCTAGTTTTAATTAATATTTTTATTTATTTTTATATTATTAGCTTAGTTTCTAAGTAGTTAAAGATCTCAATTTAAATAGTTAAGGTTTAGAGCTATATTTTAGTTTATTTTGAGTTAGTTAAATTAGGGTTTTAAAGTAGTTATTTCTATTTTTAGTTAAAGTAAATATCTTTTTTTAGTTAGCTAGATCTTTTATTTTAAGTATACTATCTAGTTCTCTAGCTATTAGTGTATTTTTTAAATTNCCGATTTTTATTTAGGGTTATTATATCTAGTTATTCTTAATTAGAAACCTAGACTAGTTTTATTAGTTTAAGTATTAGTTTAAGTATTATTAAATTTCTCTTACTAGTTTTAGAGACTAATTCTAGGCTTAGTTTAATATTTTAAACTATTTCTAGTATTAATAAGATAACTAGTAAAAGGGAAATCTCTTTACTAGGTATTTTTACTATTTTACAATTTCTAAGTATTTTAAGAATAGGATTTGTTTTTCTTTAATAATTAACTTAACTAGTAGTTTTGTAATTTTTTTTATAAGTGTTTTATATGAGTTTTACTTTGAATAAAATCTTGTTTTATTAAATTTGATATTTTAAGTAATAATAATTTTTTTAAAGGTAGGGATCTAGATTTTATATAGGTTATAGGTATTTGGAATATAGTTTATTAGGTATCTAATATATTTCTTTAGTTTAACTTTGAATAATCCTTTTAAAATACTTTATTTATAGTGTTTCTTAAGTAGGTATACTTGATAACTATAGGTGTAAATCTATTTTTAGTAAGGTTATAAGTCTTAATAAAGGTTTAGAATATACTCTAGTACTTATTAATAAAAGTATTACTTATATTAGGTTTCTTTAATTTTATATAGAGATTTCTAGTTATTTTAAATATTTAGAAATATATTATATAGTATAGATATTACTTGAATTGACTTTATTTATAATCTAGGTAGTAGTTTTGTAGTTTTTCGTATTTTTATATTTTAGGTAATTAGTTTCTTTCTAGTATACTTATTTACTCTAACTAGTTTTTTAGTATAAGAGGGAGATAATTTAAGATTAATTTTTTGTTCTATTATTTATTTCTAGTAACTACTTTCTCTATTAATTACTATTATTACTTTCTTGATATCTTATTAAATCTTATAAATAAAAACGTTTCTCTGTTTTTTTATTTATTTCTTAAATATTAATAATATTTAAAAGATTGAATTATAAGTTTTATTAAGTAGTATAAATAAAAAGAGAAAGTTTGAAAACTTATTTTTAATAATAAGAGTTTAGGAGTTACTTATATATATTTTAGGGAAATTAAATAGATCTTAGGTAATATAATAAAATAAGTAAATTAAGTATAATTCTAAAGTTTATCTAGAGATAACCTATTAAGAATAGGCTATTATATAGTATAAGTAGTCTAATTACCTTAATCTTATAATTTTTCCCCCTAAATATTAAAAACTAAATACTTAAGAGTAGTTTATCCTAGATATTTTACTTAAAAGTACTATATATAAGTATTATTAGACTTTAGTTTAGGGAAAGTTATCTTAAAATATAATTAAAAAAATAGAATACTTAGTAATTCTAAGATAATACTAGAAATATTTAAATAGACTATAAAATAGTTTAAAATAGGTTTATATTCAAGGAAAATAAAATTATACTTTTTAAATAACTATTTTATAACAGTAGAATACTTAATCAAGCTAAACCTAAGAATATAATCTAGTCTTATATATTAAATCTTAGTTTTATCGAGAAGTAGAGTTTCTAAGATAATATTAATATTTAAATAGATTATAAGATAGCTTGAAATAGATTTATATTTGAGGAAAATAAGGTTATGCTTTTTAAGTAATTATTTTATAATAATAGAGTATTTAATTAAGCTAAACTTAAGAGTATAGTTTAGTTTTATATATTAGATTTTAGTTTTATTAAGAAGTAAAGTTTCTGAGATAATATTAGTATAGAAGTTTTTAATATAGGTAATATTATTTAATATTAAATTAAATATATTCTTTTTTTTAGATCATTGAGGATATTCTTAATAAATGTCTTGTTTTATCTAATTATAGGAAAGTTAGCTAAATTATATTAAACTGAATCTATTCTTTTACTAAGCTTAGAAGATCTTTTCTTAAGAAGGTTTATTAAATTAGTAATATAAATAGTTTTATAATTATTAAAGATTATATCTTTTGAAAGTATATAAGATTTTTGAGTAGTTGAGAAGGTTTCTAGGGGAATTTTAAATAATTCTTTAAGGAAAGTAGGATTAATACTAATATATATTAGGTTAGAGGGGTAGCTATTACTAGACTTATTAGTTAAGGGAGCTAATTTAGTTTTTATAGCGTCTAAAAGAGGTTTTTTGGTTTTCCTAGTATACTTCTTAGAATTTAAATAACCTTTTTTTAACTAGTTTCTATTATAAAATATAGAGCTTAGAGTTATTTACTTTATTTTTAATATTGTTTTAAGTAGTAATAGATATTTAAATATTAAGGAATTTAGTATATAAGCTAGTAATAGTATACTTAATATATTTATAGTTTTCTAGAAAGTATAGGTAATTCTTATAATTATATAAGTATTTTAGTTTAACTTAAGTTATATCTGACTTTCCTATGAGAATAGCTAAAATAACTAGTATTTTACTNACTATAGTTTTTTAATAAACTTTCTTTAGTATAAGATAAAGTAATAAAGATTTCTCTATATATAGCTAAAGTTTTAATTTTAAGGTTTAGAGTTTCTTTTAAGATAATATTCTGATATTAAGTTATAGTTTAATTAGGTGAAATATATTAAGTAAGTATTTAAAGCTATTCTTTAATTATAAGAGTTTTCTAGATTTCTAGAATATTATATATAATTACTTAGA
>RYZW01002816.1:0-10133 GCA_004367215.1 Colletotrichum trifolii
TTTAAGTTTAAGTAAAAAGCCTAGTAAAGTAGTAAATATAATGAGAAATAATTACAATAGTTTAAGGTCTTGTATTTATATAATAATTACTTCTAAGTTTTATAAAGTATTTAAAATTGCGAAGTTTATATTAATAAATCTTCTAGAGTCATTTACTATATTCTTCTGTAATTTTATTTATACAGATAAAACTATAAAAAAGTGAAGAGTTTAGGTATTTTTAGAAAAGGTTAAGTATAAAAGATAGATAAAGTATTATACTAAAAAAGTTAGGAGATTTTTATTTAAAGTACACTTTTTAGCTAAAACTTTTTAGTTATTTTAAGATATTCTAAAATATTTCTATTTATAATTATAGAATTATATAAATAGTTAACAAGAAAGGGTCTTAGAAATTTAACTCTTTTAAGGATTCTAAAATATAATAGTACTTTTTAGTTATTTTTAAATATTCTAAAGTATTCCTATTTATAGCTATAGAATTATATAAATAGTTAACTAGAAAAGGTTTTAGAAGTTTAATTTTTTTAAAAGATTCTAAGATATAGATATTAGGATTTTTAATAATAAATTTTAGCTATAAAGTAAATTAGATATTAGAAAATATTTAAAATATAGGGGAATAGAAGCTTTTATTCTAGGAATCCTATAATAGAAACTATTACTATTATTTATATCTTACTTAGTAATACTTATTTATCTATAGGATTCTGAGATATAGATATTAGGATTTTTAATAATAAATTTTAGCTATAAAGTAAATTAGATATTAGAGAATACTTAAAATATAGGGGAATAAAAGCTTTTATTCTAGGAGGTTTATAATAGAAGTTATTATTATTACTTATATTTTATTTAGTAATACTTATTTATCTATATATTAAAATTATAGTAATAATTAAAAGAACTTATATTAGGAGTTATATTAAATCTCGCTCCTAGAGTAAAATTAGTAAAGCTTTTATAAGAAACTTAAAGATTTTAAAGTATTACTAGGTTTATATTTATAAGCTTAATAAGTATAAATACTTCTTGAAAATTAAAGTTTACCTAGTTATTTATAGAGATTAATAGCTATAAGATAACGACGAGACCTATATAGTAATTCTAGTAAATATATTATTTTAAATTTTTATAGTAATTACTAACTACTTTAATCTTAAATTATTCTAATATAATATAGTTAATATATTTATATATATAGTATTTAACGAGGTTATTTATATAGAAATACTATTNCTAATATAATATAATTAATATATTTATATATATAGTACTTAACGAGGTTATTTATATAGAGATATTACTAGGTTATTAAATATAAAATAAGATCTATTATTTAAATAAAATATTATATAGTTTTAAGAAATCCCTTTTCTTCTAATAATACTACTTAGAAATAAACTTTAAATATTTTAGTTTTAAATTTATTATAGGAAAGCCTTATTACTAGCTTAAGAAGTATATTATCTTCTTTTTCTATATTAATAAGTATATATTCTCTTTCCCCTTAAAAGATATATCTAAAATACTTATATTATTAGTAGACTTGTAAAAGAAATATTATTTCGAGGGAAATAAAGATTTATAGTAATTCTTTAGTATTAAGGTTATTTGAGATTAAGTAGTATAATAATTATAGTTCTCGTAAGTAATATATATTAGAAAGCTCCTTAAATACCTTATAAAATATATACAATATATTAAGTAATTTAAAACCTTTCTAAAACCTAATAAGCGTTTCTTATAGTATAATTAAACTTCTTATATAGAGATTAAGTATTATTAATAAAATATTAACTTTATTAATTATACTACTATTATAATAAAACTAGATATTACTTATATAATAAACTAATTATTACATTTTAACTAAACCCTTTTAGATAACTACTATATTAAAGCTAAATAAATAATATAATATTTTAGTAAATAGAAAAACTTTTATTTTAAGTTTAGCTATGAAGCTAGTAATCTATTTAATAGCCTTATTATTACTATAGATATTAACTTCGCAGATAATAGTAATAATTAAAAAAGCTTTTAAATATATACTATATATCTCTTTAGAAACTTAATAGTATAATAAACTAATAAATAAGATACTATTACTACTTTAAGAACTTAAATAGAACTTTTAATACTATTTTAAGCTACTCGAGAAACTATTTTTACTACTTATTTTGTTATTATATTTCGAGTAAACTTCTTAATAAATATATTTAGTAAAAGTAAAGTATATAAGTTTCGCCTAATTATCTAAATCTAGTATAATAACTAGTAAATAATATACTTTATAATAGCTAAAATAGTTTAATTATATATAAAATTAAAATATATAGATATCTATAACTACTAGCTATATTAAGAAGCCTAGTAAAAGTATTTTAAGATTGAATATATACTTTTAGGAAACCTTATAACTAATAAGCTTACGAAGTTTCTCTAAAGTTACTAGTTTAGTATTTTTATTACTTAGATTAAAATAATAGATTAGTTATACTATTTAAAATTATAATAAGAAGAAGAACTTCGAGATATTAGAAATATTAGAAGCTTTATACTTAAAATATTCCCTAGTAAATAAGAAATACTTAAATAACCTAAAAATAGTACTACTTTTCCTATCATAAGAATAGAGGTTTAATAAAAATAATAGGATTATTTAGAATACTTCTTATAAGATATAAATAGAATATTAATAGTATTATTCAGAAGTTAGCTTATAGATAAAGTTTTTAAAACTAGAAAAATATATTAGGAATAATATATTTAAGTAATAGAGTTTTCGCTAGAAGAAACCTTAGTTATAATACTATTTCTACTAAGTTTTACCCTATTTAAACTACTCGAAATAGAGCTTTACGTAACGCGCTTAGCTATGTTTAGTTATATATAATATATACTAGACTTTACCCCCTAATTACGTATAATAATATTTAACATTTTAGTAAAACTATTAATAATTATATTAATACTCTTAATAAAATAAAAAGTAATTATACTATTATGATTAAACTCTTAAATAATCTATTTATACTATATATTAATTCAATTACTTTTATATCAAAGTATTATAACTAAAAACCTAGTAAGAGAAGGAATAAATAGTAAAAAGTAAGTCTC
Organism: Colletotrichum trifolii; assembly: GCA_004367215.1. Classification (NCBI taxonomy): domain Eukaryota; kingdom Fungi; phylum Ascomycota; class Sordariomycetes; order Glomerellales; family Glomerellaceae; genus Colletotrichum; species Colletotrichum trifolii. The sequence continues at coordinate 3,127 of RYZW01002816.1, forward strand.
TATAGGTTATAAGACTTCAACTTAGTAGGCTAACTAGTAGTAGCTATAAGAGGGCTTTTNTTATCCTATAGTGGCCTCAGGCTACTATATTACTAATCTATATCTATATAATAATCTCATCCTAGCTATCCCGGCTCTCTATATAAACTATAAGGTATATCTTTATAACTATCCCCCCCTCTATAAGCCTTAGGCCCTAAAGCCTATAAATACTATATAGCTACTTTTGAAAATAACTTTACTAGTTGATTACTAACTATTTAGTAATTGATAATAAAAAGGGTTCTTCTTATACGTATATTAATATATAAGGATTATATGCGTGTATTAATATATAGGGGTTATTTATCCTATATACATATTAATATATAAGGGTTATTTTATATATATATTAATATATAAGGGTTATTTATCTTATGTGTATATTAATGTATAAGGTTCTTGTTACTATATTAAGTAATAGTACTTCTTGTAGGTATATTAATTCATAAGGTTTCCTGCTTGTTAGCGAAGTTTTAGTATATTAACTAGGATTTTTAAGGCTAAACTTAAGGTATTTAACCTTTTCCCGTAAAATCTTTCATAGCTAATTAGGCTACTAAGGTATCTTATTATTAATTAAGTATATAAAGCTATTTATACTAGGCTTATTATAGTTCTAGTGATTTTTTAGTAAGTCTTTGGTAAAGAGGTATTTGTAGTAAATATGCTAGTGTAAGGGAATGGCTAAAAGCCTAGCAGGGGAAGGAGTATTTAGTAAAAGGGTAGGTTTCTATAGGTTATAAGACTTTAACTTAGTAGGCTAACTAGTAGTAGCTATGAGAGGGCTTTTATCCTATAGTAGCCTAAGGCTACTATATTATATAATTTATATCTATATAATTAATCTGATTTTAGCTATCCCGGTTTTCTATATAAACTATAAGGTATATCCTTATAACTATCCCTCCCTCTATAGGTTTTGGGCCCTAAAGCTTATAAATACTATATAGCTACTTTTTGAAAAAATAGCTTTGCTGGCTATTTGCTGACTGTTTAGCGACTAATAATAGAGGGATTCTTCTTATATATATATTAACGTATAGGGGTTATTTATCCCATATATATATATATTAATATATAAGGGTTATCCTATACGTGTATTAATACATAAGGGTTTTTATCCCACGCGTGTATTAATACGTAAGGCTCCTATTACTATATTAAGTTAATAGTATTTCCTATAGGTATATTAACTTACGAGGTCTCCTGCCTGTTAGTAAGGTTTCAGTGTATTAACCGGGGATCTTTAGGGTTAAACCTAGAATATCTAACCCTTTCTCGTATCAGCGAGGTTTCCTATTACTAATTAAGTATATAGGATTTCTCGTGGCTAATTAGGTTACTAAAGTATTAGTATATATTTACTAGTAGGTTTTTCTAGGCTTTCTTATATAGTTTTAGGTTTTATATAGTTCTAGGGATTTCTTAAGCTTTTAGTGAGGTATTTACGGTAAACTTCTATAAGGTATTTTTACTATACTATATAGCTCTAGGCTCTATATAGTTCTAGGGGTTTTTTGAGTTTTTAGTGAGGTATTTATAGTAAACCCTTATAGGGTAACCTAGTCTCTAGTAAAAGGTATAGAATTCGTTATAGTAATAAGTAGCTATAATATAGCTTAATTTGCCGCATATTTCATACGAGGAGTAGCGGTCTTCAAAGCACTTATACTCTTTAAAGTATAGCTTTTTTACTAGGGTTTTTTTTAGAGTATTAGTTTCCTTATAGTATTTGGGTGTTGACTTCTTAGTAGTAGTAGTACTCTTAATGCTACTAAAGTTTTTATAAGGTTATAATATTTCTTATAAAAACTTAGTAGCTACGAAAAACTAGGCCTAGGCTATAATTTAGCTATAAAGAGCGTAAATACTATTTATTTAGAACTAAGGAGTAAAAGAGAAGTTCTCGTAAAAAGCGTGAAAAGTCTACTTAGGGGTAATATTAGGAACTTACTAGTAATTTATTAGTACTTAATTTCTTAGGTATAGTTATTAAGATTTAAATAAAGCTAGAATTAACTAGTTAAGTATAACCTATAATATTACTCTTTTCTTTACTAGTAATATACTAAAACTATTTTCTTAGGATTTCTATTATAATTATTAATTAGCCTAAAATACGCCTTATATTAATCTAATATTTCTATTTCCTATATTATATCTATTACTTCTTATATAGTATCTATAAATCCCTTCTATTTAATAAAAACTTATTATTACTACTTTCTACTTACCTAGTACTACTTTACTACTAGAATATCCTTAATTTCCTATTCTACTTTACTATTATTATTAACTATAAGTAATAGCTATAGGTTAATAATCTCTTAGCTAAGTAAAAGGTTACTAGTTATTTTCTAGAAAAGATTAATATAAAAGTAGAATAAATTATCCCTAGTATATTTAACTTAATAATATATAATATAATAATCCTCGTAACTTTATATTTATAGTATAACTAATCTAGTTTCTTATTTAGCTATAGTAATTTATAGTTCGAAATATTTAGTTATACTTTATCGCCTATTTAATACTTATCTATAAAGTACTAGTACTTATTAGTTAAAACTTTACTTTATTACTAAGTTACTATAATCTTAGTTTAGATAAATCTTATAATATCCTTTATTCTATGAAATAATAGCTAAATAGTAACTTCTTTTTTGTATATTACTTTTTTTATATCTTTAATAATAAATATAGGATTAATATAGTAACTATATTCTATAAAGAATAGTATAACTTTAATACTTAAATTATACCTATTCTATAAAATAAACTATATAATAAATAATAGGTTTTCCTAGTTATCCTAAAACTAGTATATATATATTTATAGTATAACTTAAATCTCCTAATCCTAATATTCTATTCCCCTATTAGTTTAAAAATAATAATTAGTACTAAATAGTTATATTACTTTTATTAAATAGTAAAACGTCTTCTAGAATTTATTTACTTAGTTTAAGCTATAATTATTAATAATAGATTATAATATCTTATAAAACTTATAGTAGTAATTAAAAAACTACTAAGTATATATTTTAGTTTCTATAATATCTATCTTTTTAAGTATTACTAATTTACTTAACCTATTAATAATAACTTAAAAATACTAGTTACTCCTTTTTCTAGTTAATAAGAGATTAGTAATAAAATTTATTAATAGATTAAAATATAACTAGTTAAGTACTAGGAAAAGCTTTAAAAAGTTCTTTTTTACTTATTTCTAGATATATATATTACTATAAATATTATAGTTCTATATAAATCTCTTTATAATTTATAACTAGCTTAGCTAGAAGAACTTCCTATTTATAATCTTAAGTATACTATTCTTCTCTAAGTAGCTAATAATAGTAGAGTTATATAATTCTTAAACTAATTTTATTTTTAATTTATTAAAAAAATCTTTTTTATTATTTTTTCTAAATACTTATATCCTCTTTTAAAATGTTAAATATTTAAAGTTATCTAGTTAATATTTATAGATCTAAACTTTTAAATATAAATTAAAAGAGAAACCATATTCTCTTTACTAAATAACTATTTTAGTTTTTTAGAATATTATATTTCTTTTTATTATATAGATCTAAAATTTCTTAAGATTAGGTTTCCTATTAAAAACTAGTAGTTTTTCTAATTTAATTTTCCTTACTTAAAAGTTATTAAGTTATATATTATTAAAAATAATTTAAATAACTTATCTTCATAATTTCTTATTATCCTATCCTATAAATATATTTTATTTATATTTTAATAAAATATCTAAGATTACTACTTAAAACCCTAAATAATATTTAATATAAAGATTAAACTAAGATAGTTCTTTTATTTACTAATTCTACTTCTTAGTAAACTATTATGTTTTTATAAAATACTTAAGACTTTTAGAATCTAAATATATTTTAAACTATTTAATAATTAAGAATTTAGTTTTCTAAACCTATAAATATACTAATATTACTAATAATTCTTTATTATACATAAAATAGTTATATTCTATAAAAGATAATTATTAAGAATAAAAAACTACTAAGTAAACTATATTTATACTATTTTCTTAAATTAGAACTCTTTTTAATTATTACGGGCTATACCTAGCTAGTTAACTCCGGCTCTACCTAAGTCCCGATAACTATACCTAAGAAGTTAAGTACTAGTAAGCTACTAGTAAGCTCCTAATACTACTCTTAAGTAGACTTTTTATATTTTTTGCGAGAACTTCTCTTTTATTCCTTAGTTCTAAATAAATAGTATTTATACTCCTTATAGCTAAATTATAGCTTAAGTTTAGTTTTTTATATATTTAGAACTTAGATTTATCCCTTATATAAATAATACTAAGTTAAGTATAATTCCTTATTAGTTAAAAAAAGATATTAATTAGTAAAGTATTACTTTTAAATATAAGAGATGTTAGGTTAAATATAATTCTTTATTAAATAGAAAAACTAGGGTAAAATACTATTCTTTACTAGTTATAGTNAAATAGATAAATTACTTTTCTTAATTTCTATATTAATATGTAGTTGTATTGAAGGTTTTTAACTATTTAAGTTATATATATCTCGGGGACCCTGTAAAGGAAACTATACCTGGTAGTTGGCTTTTGCTTTATATATTTACTAGATACTACTAGTTCTGAGGAACTATTTAAATAGAGAAAACCTTAGGTAGTAAGATATAGTTAGTTAATATGATGTTTAATAAATAGGAAAGTATATTATAAAGGGAAAGTATAGGTATATAGTTATAATTACTTATTATAGGATCGTAGTTATGTAATATTAATACTAGCTAGCTAGTAGTACTTACCGCTAGCTATTATTATTAATAGTTGCTAGTTGTTAATATTAATGGTTATAAGTAAGAGCTAATAGCTAGTAGTAGTTATTATATAGTTTATATAATTAGAAAGTATATAGCTACTAGTATTACGGGTTATACCTGGCTAGTTAACTCCGGCTCTACCTAAGTCCCGATAATTATACCTAAGAAGTTAGATACTAGTAAGCTACTAGTAAGCTCCTAATACTACTTTTAAGTAAACTTTTTACACTTTTCGCGAGAACTTCTCTTTTACTCCTTAGTTCTAAATAAATAATATTTATATTCTTTATAGCTGAATTATAGTCTAAGCCTAGTTTTTTATATATTTAGAACTTAGGCTTATCCCCTATATAAGTAATATTAAGTTATAAGTTAAGTATAATTCCTTATTAGTTAAAAAAAGATATTAATTAGTAAAGTATTACTTTTAAATATAAGAGATATTAGGTTAAATATAGTTCTTTATTAAATAGAAAAACTAGGGTAAAATACTATTCTTTACTAGTTATAGTCCCCGAGATATTATTAGTAAAGTATAGTTCTTAATAAAGATTTATAACTAAGTATTAAAACTAATTATTATTATAAGATAGAGGGAACTAATACCCCCTAAAAAACTTTTATAGCTAGTATTAATAATAAAGACTTATAACTAAATACTAAAACTAATTATTATTATAAGATAGAGGGAACTAATATCCCCTAAGAGACCCCTATAGCTAGTACTACTATAGAAGAGTTATTATAATAATATCTAAATATAACTATTACCTTACTCTATAAAAAGATTATAGTATTAATTACTAAGTTAATAGAAAAAGAATTAGAATTTTCCCTTAATACTACTACTACCCCCCTAGAATTTACCTATATAGCTTCTATCCTTTAAAAAAAACCCCTCTTTTTCCCTAATAAGTTTTTAAATAAAAAGAAAAAATATAATACCTAAACCTACTAGATAAAAGGAAAATTAAAAATTAATTAAAACTTTTTTAAAATAGATAAATAGAAATAATACCTAATTTACTCTTATTTAAACTTTAAAGTCTAGTAAATAGTAGAAACCTTCTTTATAACTAGAAAACTAAGGGGGAATTAGAATCCCTAAGATTTTATAGTATACTTAAACTATACTTACCTAGATCCTAATATCTAATCCTAAACTATTACTTAGCTATAATCCTTCTACTAAAAAAATACTAAAATGTTTACTATTTTTCTCCTATAATTCAAGAAAGTTTTTATAAATACTAGAAATTATAACTAGTTTAATATAGTTCAGATCTCTTTACTAGAGACTATACTAATCCCCTACTTAAAAAAGCTCTTTATTATAATTAAGCTCTTTATTATTTATAATTAATAATTTTTAAAAGTATAGGATATTACTTAGAAGATAGAGTATATAAAAACGTTACTAACCTAGTAGGCCTTAGCTACCTATCCCCTTATATTAAAAAATCGGGACAGGGATATAATAATAACTAAAGCTATATATAAATAGTACTACTACTATAAATCCTCTAGTTCTACAAGTTTTATTAAAAAAGCTCCCTTGTTATAGAAAGATATATATAAATATTATAATTACTATAAAAGAGGCTATATTACTAGGAACTATACTAATACTAGTATAGTGAAGAAAAAAAAGAAAAGACTAAAAATCGTTAAAGTAGAACCCTAGAAACTAAAAAACTCAGAAAATAATATTAGCTCCCCCCCTAATAAAGAGGAAGATATAGGAAAAGAATAACTCTAATATAAAATTAGGTATTAGAACCTATAAAAATAGAATCTTAAGAATAGAAAAAATAATAAAAGTAGGAAAGCAGTAGGTAATTAGCTACTATCTAGATAAGAATTAATAGAAACTATACTATTAATATTCTAATAGATACTAGTTATAATACTTATACTATTATTAATATATCCCCTATAAAAAAGTTATACTTACTACTTATTAATATAATAAAGAAAAAAATAAAAAATTATACTGAGGATAGACTATTACTTAATAATACCCTAAAAATTACTAAATTATCCCTAGAAATAAGAAAATATATATAAGAAATCTATATTTATATTATAAAAAAGTTATTATTAAAATTATATTTTAAATAACTTTAGATAGA
>RYZW01002823.1:0-10575 GCA_004367215.1 Colletotrichum trifolii
TAGTATTATACCTAAAAATATAATTAGTAGAATTATAAAATATAGTAAAACTATTTATTACTTTCTCTAATTATAAAGTTTTAGAATACTTTATAAATCTAAAACTTATCTTAGAATAATAAGCTAGGTAAATATAAGTTTTATTAGAATTTAGTTTTATTTTGAAATATTATTTAAGTTAGTTCGTAGGGTATTTTAATACTCTTTTTTAATAAAACTAAAATAATATAATAGAATTAAAACTTATAATATAGATCTTCTAGTTTCTTTAAGTTAACTATAAATATAAAAGAAAGTTTTCCCTAATATTACTAATCTATAATATATAAATAAAAAGAATTAAGAGAAAGTTATATAAGTAAAAGATAACTACTAGTATATTACTAGTAAATTATTAAATAAGTATACTATTATTAGAAACTAGTTATAAAAGGTAATTTAGTAGTACTTTAATAGTATTATAATAAACTTGAAAAGTTTATATTTAAAGTAAAAACTTTTTACTAAATTATAGGGGTAGTAGTTATATAGATTTTTAATAGTAATATCCTATATAAGCTTTAAGGTTTAGGTCTATAATATACCCCTATGAGAATACATACAGCACTAAGGCTACTATATAGCTCTACTACTTACTGTTTGATTCTAGTAGTTTATATAAGATATTTATTATTCTATTTAAATATATTTAGATGTTTTATTCTAGTTAAAAAAATATACTTTTTAATAACTTATTTTTAAACTATATATTATATTATTTATTTATTATAGTTATAAGTTTAGTTATATTTAATTATTTCTAAGCTACTTATAATTAATAAATAGAAAAGAAATCTTTTTTAATTTATCTTATTAATTCTTTAACGTATTACTTAAAAATAGTATACTTAATTACTAGTAACTTTAATATAATAGTTAAGTTATCTAATAGTTCTAACTTTAACTATTAGTATATTATACTTTACTTCTATATAACTAGTTAAGATATATAGTAATATATTAATCTAGATACTAAACTTATCCTTAATATCTTAAAAAATACTTAAATTACTTAAATTTAATAAATAGTTTAAATAAGAGAATATTACTTAAGAGAAAACGAAAAATACTATCCCCTATATATTCACTATTTTAGAGGTTTTTAATTATTATTTAGTAAATTTTAAGTTTTAAGTAATTTAAGAATCTAATTATAAAAAGATTAAGAAANAATTCAGATATAGGTTAATACTACTATTAATAATAGTTTTCTAATACTTACCTAAATAGAACTTCTTAATAAAAATAATATATCCTTTTAAGTTCTCCTGAAAATTCTAAAATATTAATATACTTAGAATAATTTAGTTATATAATAATAAATTAGAGTTAAATATAAGGAAATCCTTAAAAAACTAATTCAAATATCTCTAATCTAATATAGTAAAAAAATAGTATACTATCTACCTCTAAGTAGTTATATATAATATTCTAGAAATCTAGGGAACTCTTATAATTAAAGAGTAGTTTTAAGTATTTAGTTAATATATTTTACCTAGTTAAGCTATAACTTAATATTAAAATATTATCTTAAGAGAAATTCTAAACTTTAAAGTTAAAATCTTAGCTAAATGTAGAGAGATCCTTATTATTCTATCTTATACTAAAAAGAGTTTATTAAAAAGCTATAGTAAAACGCTAGCTATCTTAGCTATTCTTATAAGAAAGTTAGATATAACTTAAGCTAAACTAAAATACTTATATAATTNTTATATAATTTTAGGAATTACCTATACTTTCTAGAAAACTATAAATATATTAAATATACTATTACTAGCTTATATATTAAATTCCCTAATACTTAGATATTTATTACTACTTAAAATAGTATTATAAATAGAATAAATAATTCTAAACTTTATATTTTATAATAGAAACTAGTTAAAAAAGATTAGTTAAATATTGAGGAATATACTAGTCAAGCTAAAGAACTTTTTTAGATACTATAAAAGCTAAATTAGCTCTCTTAACTAGTAAGTCTAGTAGTAACTACTTTTCTAATTTAATATATATTAGTATTAATCTTATTCTCCTTAAAAAGTTATCTAAAGTTCCCCTAAAAGTTTTCTTAACTACTTAAGAATTTTATATATTTTTGAAGAGTATTATTTTTAATAGTTATAAAATAGTTTATATTACTAATTTAATAGATCTCTTTAAGAAAAAATCTTTTAAATTTAGTAAAAAAATAGATTTAGTTTAATATAATTTAGCTAATTTTCTTATAGTTAGATAAAATAAGAGAATTATTAAGAATATCCTTAATAGTCTAAAAGGGAAGAATATACTTAATTTAATATTAGATAATATTACTTATATTAAAAACTTCTATACTAATATTATCTTAGAAACTCTACTTTTTAATAAAACTAAAATCTAATATATAGGACTAAACTATATTCTTAGGTTTAGCTTAATTAAGTATTTTATTATTATAAAATAATTATTTAGAAAATATAATTTTATNAAGTATAATTTTGTTTTCCTTAAATATAAACTTATTTCGAACTATCTTATAGTTTATTTAAGTATTTCTAGTATTATCTCGGAATTATTAAATATTCTATTCTCTTAACTATATTTTAAGATAGTTTTCTCTAAACTAAAGTCTAATAATACTTATATATAGTACTTTTAAGTAAGGTATCTAGGATAAATTACTCTTAAGTATTTAGTCTTTAATACTTAAGGGGTAAAGATTATAGGATTAAAGTAATTAGACTATTTATACTATATAACAATTTATTCTTAATAAGTTATTTCTAGATGAATTTTAGAGTTATATTTAGTTTACTTATTTTATTATATTACTTAAGATCTATTTGATTTCTTTAGGGTATATATAGGCAACTCCTAGGCTTTTATTATTAAAGATGAGTTTTCAGGCCTTTTCTTTTTATTTATATTATTTAATAAAACTTATAATTTAGTCTTTTAAGTATTATTAATATTTAAAAGATAGGTAAAGAGATAGAGAAGTTTTTCTATTTATAAGATTTGATAAGATATTAAGAGAGTAGTAATAGTAATTAATAGAGAAACTAGTTACTAGAGATAGGTAATAAAGTAAGGGATTAATCTTAAGTTATTTCTTTTTTATACTAGAAAGCTAGTTAGAACAAGTAAATATATTAGAAAAGAATTAATTACTTGAAGTATAAAAATATGAGAAGTTATAGGATTACTGCTTGAATTGTAAATAGAGTTAATTTAAGCAGTAGCTATACTATATAATATATCTCTAAATATTTAAAATAACTAGAGATTGCTATATAAGGTTGAAAAAGTTTAGTATAAGTAGTATTTTCGTTAGTAGGTACTAGAGTATACTCTAAGCTTTTATTGAGATTTGTAATTTTACTAGGGATAGATTTATACTTATAGTTGTTAAGTATACCTATTTAAGAAATACTATAAATAAGGCGTTTTAAAAAGGTTATTCAAGGTTGAACTAAGGGGATATATTAAATACCTAGTAGGCTATATTCTAAATACCTATAACCTATATAGGATCTGGATTTTTATTTTTCAGAGGGTTATTATTACTTAAAATATTAAATTTAATAAGATAAGATTTTATTTAAAGTAGGATTCATATGAAGTATTTATAAAGGAAGTTATAAAATTACTAGTTAAGTTAATTGTTAAAGAAGAAGAGGACCTTATTCTTGAGATACTTAGAGATTTTGAAATAATAAGAATACTTAGTAAAGAAACCTCTTTTTTATTAGTAGTCTTATGTTACGGCCAGCCTTAGGTCTAGCAGAGGTGAGTCTGTTAGTAGCAAGTCGAGGCCACAATGCGTAGGTAACAGTATTATCGTCGTGCTGATGGAATCAGATCTTCAGGGCTTACAGTGATCAGGTGTAAGTCCAACAAGAGGGTTGTGAGATAATCACAAAGGTAAGGCTGAAAGTCTCAGAAGAGATTTACAAAGTTGATTGCTGAAGAGCTATGGAAGTATGAACTCGAGCGGACTCGAGCTCATCCTATATACAGTCCGTGACACTGTAGGCCTTCCCATTCCCGTTGGTACTGTACCGCTCTTCACCAATCCGAAGGTGAGGAGTGATCACCACCTGTGGGTTAGTGATCACTTGGTTCCACTGATCACTTCGGGAATCCACTGATCGATCACTCGTCCTGCAGAGTGATCACTTATCTCTTATCGTCACGTGACCTGTACCATAGTTCCTCCGTGGTCCGGTGGGTCCCTGTCGTGTTCTTCCCTTCGTGCATACAAAATGCCTTGTAGTCGTCAGGCGCCCTGTAGCTCAGCCCTGGTCCTGTTGGGTCGTAACATCAGGTCTCCCCTCCGAAGAGTCTTGTCCCCAAGACTGACATAAGTAGGTGACTCCCACTTGTTGGTCCGTAGCATGTTCCTTGTTTCCTGCCATGCTTACAACCATGTCAGAATCGGTTTCTGATTTCTCCGCTTCTACCCGTCGTCGTCAACGTCGTGCGCTGCGCATCAAGGAGTTTGGCGTAGACGTGATGCCGTGTTCTTATTGTCGTTCCAAAGGCCTGCGTTGCAAGATGCTCCGCGGAATGGAGGTTTGTGGCGAATGCACGCGTTTGGGTCGTTCTTGCGACGCATCGCAGAATGCGGTGTGCGAGCGTGAGTTTCCGTGTTTTCTGGTGGCGTACTGTTTTGCTGATTGGACAGTCGATCGTTTGCTTGATGAAGCTAGTCGTTTGGAAAATGAAGAAGAAGCAGCAGAGGAGATTCTGCTGAAGAAGGCTGCGGCGCTGAGGAAGGCTCAGGCGGAGATGGATGAATCACTCGCGAGGTTGGATCGTATTCGGAAGACAAGGCGAAATGTCTTCAAGCGAGGAAGGGTCATTACTGNTTAAGTTACTAGATAAGTTTAAGGTTATAGGGTATTACGCTAAACTTAAGTATACTTTTTATAGATTTTGAGATATACTTATTCTTTAGTATAAGACCTTTTATATTACTTTTAAGTTATTAGGACTTAAGCTATACCTAGAAGAGCTTTATCTATTTAAAAATAAAAGTTTAACTATTTTTCTCCTATTCTATATAGATAATATTCTTTTTATATATTATAAGTTAGCTAAAAAAGAAACTCTCGAAATTATTAAAAGTATTAAAAATACTTACGAATTTAAAGAATAGGGTTTTATTAAATATTTCCTAGGGGTTTAAGTAGTTCAGGATTATAAGTATTATAAGATTTACTTAGTTTATAATATATATATTACTAAGATTACCAAATACTTTAATCTTAACTATAGCTTAATTCTAATAATACTACTTTTAGTAGTAACTTTTATAGTAAATCCTAGTAAAGCTATACTAAAGGAGATTTATGAGTACTAGATAAAAATTAGTTTGATTCTTTATATTTCTATTATAGTATAGCTAGATATCTTATTTATATACTCTCTATTTTTGAAATACTTTATAAATCTTTCTTAAGTATATATAGATATTATAAACTACGTAATTTAGTATTTCTATAAGATAAGATTTTTAGTATTATAATTTAGAAGTTTAGGGGGTATTAATAAAATATTTTAAACTTTTTTAATTACTAGAGATATTTTATTTATAGATTATAAAGAGATTTAAAAGTTAAGTTATAACTATATTATCTCTCTATTTAAAAGATTAATTTAATAGAAAGCTATTTAATAGAATATTATAATAATATTAATAACTAAAGTAAAGCTTCTTAGCTTAGAATATATATCGAAAGAGGCTATAGTATTAAAGAGACTATTTTAAAATATTAAGCTTAATTTAGGAGATATTTAGAGAATCTATTATAATAATTACTAGATAATTAGATTAGTGGTTTCGGATAGTAAATACCTATTTACTAGATTTTAATATATAGATATTTAATAGATATAGTTTTACTAGGAATACTTAAGAAGTAATTTTAAAGTAGTTTATATACTTATAAATATAATACTAGTAGATAGACTTATAAAGAATCTGACTTAAGTAAAGTTTAAATAATTTAGAGTATTTCTTAATTTTATAGATTTGTAAATAATATTCTTAGAACTAGTTGAAATAATAGAAGAGGTTATTTAAAGTTATTTCCCTATCTATTTAAATAATATAAATAAGCGATTTAAATTAATTTTTATTTTTAATAGAAAGTTTTTGTAGTATTAATATAGAGAATAAGAGTATATTGGAATTCTTTTAATTATTTAGGGGAAATAAAACTTTTAAGATAAGTTTTGATCTAGTTTAGTACTAAGAACTTAAACTCTAAGCTTTAAATAGGTAGGTAAGATATAGTAATAAATATATAGAAATTAATATTATAATTCCTAAGGGGAGGGGAAACCTAAGTTTAAACTAAAAGTAGCTATCTAAAACTAGAGGTATAACTATATCTATAATTTCTAACTATTCTAGGAACTAGTTAAGGAGCTCTAAATAAACTATAAGCTAGCTAAAATATAAAAGATCTACTAACTAGGAAGCTTGTTTTTATTACTAAAGAACTAGGGAAGTAGTTATTTAAAGCTAGCTAGGGTAGTAGTATAAGCTAGGGAGCTTAAGCTAGCTAGGGGAGTAGTATAAACTAAGGAGCTTAAACTAGTTAGGATACTTAAGCTAGAGAAGATTATTTAGTAATAGGTATTCTAGTAGTAGATTCTAGCTTATTTCTGTTTTTAATAAAGTTAGCCTTGAAGTCTTTTTATTATATTAATTATAATTTGAGGTAAGTAAGCTTCTTTATAATATTAATTTTCTTGTTTTTTAACTAGAAATAATTAGATTTAAATGAAAAGTCTTAGGTTAAAATATTTACTTTATTAGTATTAGGGATTTTGAGGGTTTCTAGATAGTTCTTAAAAGTTTTATAAGTATAATTTAAAACTAGGATATAAGTATTTCTCGAACTATTCTTATACTAGTAATATTAGTTAGAAACTAAGTTTTACTTACTAATATTAATAGTATAAAGGTAAGGGTTATATAAGAAGATAAAATTAGAGTAATATTTTATATAAGATATAGTTTTTACTAGCTATAAATCTCTAAGGGTTTTTATTTAGAATAAGTATTCTTTATAATCCTCTATTAATTTACTTTTCTTAGAAAAAGTAGATTTTATAGGAGTTTTCTTTAGAGTAGTAGTTTTAGGGCTAGGTTTAGTAAGTTATTATTTAGTAGTTTCTAATTAATATTTAAGATTATTAATTTTTAATAAAGTTTTTTGGTTTTTAATCTGAGAGGATTTATATGTTATATTAGTAGTTATTTTAATATATTTCTTAGGTAGTTTAGCTACTTCTTCGGTATTTTTATTATTATTATCTATTTTATTATTATTACTAATAGTCTTAAGTATTTTCTTTTTCTTAGAAGTTTCTAATTAGGTTATTTTCTTTATTATTAGTAGGGGGTTTTAGAGTAAGTATTTTTCTTAGGTAATTTCGAGGTTATTTTGATTTAGTAATAGTATTAGGATTCTTAGTTAGAATAGCTCCCCCCTTTATAATACTATTTAGCTTAGGTATCTTAAAGAGTTTAGGGGATAGTAATAAATATTCTAGTAAGTTAGGAAATTCTATAAAATATAGATAAATAAATAATCTTAGGTAAAGTAATTTACTTTTATACTAATCTAGAAAACTTAAATTATTAATAAAGTAGATTTTTTTAATAAAATTAAATTAAGTTTAGATTTTTGAAATAGAGTATTCTTAGATAAAATTACTAAGTATAATAAGTATATTAATAGAAAGAGAGGAATAAGGGAAAAAGTAGAAATTAAATTTCTCAAATAAGAGGAAGTTATCTAAGAACTACTAAATAAAATAGATTTCTTAAAAAGAATATAAAAGAGTATTTTAGGTTTGTGATTTATTATCCTTATTAAGTAAATAAGAGTAAAAAATATTTAAGGTAATTTTAAATAGTAATTCTTAGTTATTTTTTAGATTAGGATTAAGAAGGAATTACTCTAATTTAGAGATATAACTAGTAAATATTAGTATTAGATAATTAATAGAAGAAGATATTAAGTATTTTAAAAGGTTACTAGTAATATTATATTAGTTCTCAGGTTTAATAATATTTCTTTTAATAGACTTAAAAGGTTTTTCTTATAGTTAGAATATTAGTAATAATTAATATATATTATTATACTTAAAACTAATATATAGAATTTATATTACTAGAAATATATTACTTATAAGTAAGAGGGTAACTATTGAAAATATTAATATAGAAGAAAAGAAAGAAATCTAGTAGGTTGAAAATTGATAAATAATTTATTTATAGTATATATAAAGATTAGATTACTAGTGATTTTGGAAGGAGTTGATTGATTGTTTTTGTTAATATATGATAAAGATAGTTGAATATACGATAGATTATAATAATTTTATTAATTCTTTTTGTTTAAATACTAGAAGATCTATTTTGGGAACTATTTACTTTATTTTATTTATTTAGTATATTAGTTGAATAATATGAGGGTATCTCTAGTAGCTCTGCTACTAGGGAAGTATATGAGAATATATATAGTACTAAAGTTACTATATAACTCTACTAGCTACTATTCGACTCTAGTAGCTTATGTAAAATATTTACTATTCTATTTAAACGTATTCAGATGCTTTATTCTAGTTAGAAGAAGATATACCTTTCAATAACTTATTTTTAAACTATATACCGTATTATTTGTTTATTATATAGGGCTATAGTAATTATATTTCTATTTTAATATTTATAGATTAAGTTACTAATTATTCTTAAGATTTCTATTTTATTAACTATACTAGAATTATAATTATAAGAGTATTTAAGAGTTTTATAATACTTTTTAAGTATTCGTATAGTATTAATATTAAGGTTTTCGAATATAATAATAAAGTTTCTAGGTATAAGAAGTTAAAATTAAATTTTATTTCTTGAAATATATATTTCAAGTTATCTATTCTATATACCTAGGACTAAAACAGGGGTATTAAATATATTAGAACTATTATTAAAACTTATATAAGAGCTATAAAGTATAGTAGTAAGCTACCCCACGATCTCTAGTTTGAAATTTTATAAGTAGTAGTATTTCTTTATAACTAAATATTATTATACTTTTTAGGCTAATAAATACTATATAAGAAGTTTTATGAAACTACTTAAAAGGATAATATTATAAGGCTAGATTTAGTTTATTTTTATATTTATAATTATAAATATTTTATTTTAACTATAGATATAAAGTTGAAATATAACTAGCTAGTATACCTTGAGAAGTATATTTTTATTAGTTTTTTAGTTAGCTATATTTTAATAAACTAGTATTAAGTATAGAATTTACTTTAAAATAAAATTATTATAACTTATAATATTTTTTTAATAAAATATTCTTTTTAATAAAGATTTAATTTCTCTATAAGATAACTTTAAATAGTTTAATTCTTATAAAGTCGTTTACTAGTTATAAGAGTAAATAACTATAGTAGAACTATTTAAAGTTAGCTTAGTTACTTATTTGAGTTTAAGTAAAGAGTTTGATAAAATAGTTAATATAATAGGAAATAGTTATAGTAATTTAAGGTTTTATATCTATATAGTAATTATTCCTAAACTTTATAAGGTATTTGAAATTACGAAATTTATATTAATTACCCCTCTAGAGTTATTTATTATGTTTTTCTATGATTTCGTTTATATAGATAAGATTATAGGGGAATAAGGAATTTAGATATTACTAGAAAAAATTAAGTATAAGGGATAGATAAGATATTATATTATAGTAGAGAGATTTTTATTTAAAGCTACTTTTTTAGCTACTACTTTTTAGTTATTTTGAGATATTCCAAGATATTCCTATTTATAGCTATAGAGTTATATAAGTAGTTAACTAGAAGGGGTTTTAGAAGCTTAACTTTCTTAAGGATTCTAAAATATAGATATTAGGATTTTTAATAATAAACTTTAATTATAGGGTAAATTAGATATTAAAGAATATTTAAAATATAAGAAAATAGAAGCTTTTATTCTAGGAATCTTATAATAGAAGCTATTACTATTACTTATATTTTATTTAGTAGTATTTACTTATCTATATACTAAACTAATAGTAGTAGTTAAAAAAGTTTATCTTAGGAATTATNTTACTTATCTATATACTAAACTAATAGTAGTAGTTAAAAAAGTTTATCTTAGGAATTATATTAAATCTCGTTTTTAGAGTAAGGTTAGTAGGGCTTTTATAAGAAACTTAAAAGTTTTAGGGTATTACTAGGTTTATACCTATAAACTTAATAAATATAAGTATTTCTTGAAAATCAAGGTTTATTTTATTATTTGTAGAGATTAATATAGTAGTAGCTGAAAAAGCTTATATTAGGAGTTATATTAAATCTCGTTTTTAGAGTAAGGTTAGTAGGGCTTTTATAAGAAGTTTGAAGATTTTAAGGTATTACTAGGTTTATATTTATAAGTTTAAAAAGTATAGATACTTTTTAGAAATTAAGGTTTATTTAGTTATTTAAAGAGATTAATAGTTACGAGATAATTACGAGACCTAT
>RYZW01002824.1:0-10573 GCA_004367215.1 Colletotrichum trifolii
AGCTATACTTGATTAATATCAAAATTGTTCACTAATAAAAGCAGGCTAAGTCCCGCTATACTTATATAGAGATCGTGAGTTAGCTCGTATCAGTAGCGGAGAACTTTCGTATTAGTAGTGTAAAGTCTCGTCTCGGGGATAGGTAGGGCTTAGTGGGGATATTAAGGTCGCGGATATCGAGGTTATAATAAATGTTTGAATAGAGTATAGTTAGTAGTAATTAAATATCTCGAGATATTCGAATCATGCGTAGCTGTGAGGGTGTGAGGGTGTGAGGGCGTGAGGTTATCGCGGAAGGAGTTGTCGGTTGTTTGTTATCTGCGAAAAGGTTAACGCGGGGCAGGTATACTAGCTGCTGTAGCTACGAGGGGTTCGGCCCCGGATTAACTAGGGGCTAGCTATAGTAGTTAGTGGGGGNGGGAGGGGGGGGTAGGAGGGCTAAAGTTATACTTTAGGGGGTAACATATCTACTAATAGTCGCAGTAGAGAGCGAGCCATCGGCCCCTCCTAATATTAAAGTTATAATAAATATTTATTATAATAATTAGGAAGTAAAGTCTAGTATATATTATATATAATTAAACGTAGCTAAGTATACCACGCGAGGCTCTATTTTAAATAGTTTAAGTAAAGCTAGGTTTAGTAGAGATAGTACTATAGCTAAGGTTTCTTCTAGTAAAAACTCTACTACTTAAGTATATTATTCCTAATACGCTTTTCTAGCCTCAAAAGCCTTACTTATAAGCTAGCCTTTCGAATAATACTATTAATACTCTATTTATATCTTATAAAAAGTATTCTAAATAATCCTATTATTTTTATTAAATCTCTACCCCTATAATAAGAAAAGTAGTATTACTTTTAGGTTATTTAGGTACTCCTTATTTACCAAAAAATACTTTAAATATAGTATTTCTAGTACTTCTAATATTTCAAAATTCCTCTTCTTGCTATAATTTTAAATAGTTTAACTAGTCTATTATATTAATCTAAATAATAAAAATACTAAACTAGTAATTTTAGAGAAACTTTATAAAACTATTAACTATAAAGTCCCCTAAAAATATATATTTAATCTTAAAATACTTTTACTAAGCTTCTTAGTATAACTAATAGTTATAAATATCTATATACTTTAATTTTATATATAGTTAAACTATTTCAGCTATTATAAAATATATTATTTACTAGCTATTATACTAGATTTAGATAGCTAGATAAAGCTCGCGTACTTTACCCTTACTAAATATATTTATCACGAAATCTACTTAAAATATAATAATAAAGTAACTAGCAAAAATAGTTTCTTAAATAACTTAAAATAGTACTAAAAGCTCTACTATAGTTATTAAAATAATAATAGTATTTTATTTATTAGCTTACTATATTATTAGGTTTCTAAAGAAACATATAGTATATATTTAAAAGCCTTTTTAATTATTACTATTATCTATAAAGCTAGTATTTATAGTAATAACAAAACTAGTAAATAGATTACTAGTTTTATNGAGTTATTAGTTATTTATTATCGAAAAGGT
Organism: Colletotrichum trifolii; assembly: GCA_004367215.1. Classification (NCBI taxonomy): domain Eukaryota; kingdom Fungi; phylum Ascomycota; class Sordariomycetes; order Glomerellales; family Glomerellaceae; genus Colletotrichum; species Colletotrichum trifolii. The sequence goes on from RYZW01002824.1 coordinate 1,539, forward strand.
TAATACGGGGCGGGTATACTAGCTACTATAGCTGCGAGGGGTTTAGCCCTAGATTAACTAGGAACTAGCTATAATAGTTAGCGGGGGGAGGTAAGAAAGCTAAAATTATACTTCAGGGAGTAATATATCTACTAATAATCACAATAGAAAGCAAGCTATTAGCCCCTCTTATAGTATAATGAATGAAATTAATATTCTATTAGTAATATTTGATTTTCATATAACAAACTTAATTATACTATAGTAAGAGTTTTTGAGCTTTTTGAGAAATGTCAAATTACTTACTATATTATATATACTTTATAAAATACTTAAAAAGCTTTTTAATATATCACTAATAAAGACTATAGCTATTATATTACTTAATTTTAAATAACCTTAATACTAAGAAAGTATTATAAGTCTTTATTTCTTTTAAAATAGTATTTCTATTAGAGGTCTACTGATAATATAAGTAACTTAGAAGTATTTTTTAAAGAGAAAGAGAATATATAGTTATTAATCTAGAAGAAAACGATAATGCGCCCTTTAAACTAGTAATATAGCTTTTCTATAGTAGGTTTAAAATTAAAGTACTTGAAACCTATTTCTAAGTAATATTATTAGAAGAGAAGAGATTTCTAAAAACTATATAATACTTTATTAGAATAATAGATTTTACTAAGTATTTAATAACCTAGGAACATTTCTATATAAATAACCTTATTGAGTATTGTATATATAAAAGTATTAGCTATATTATATTAGAGTAACTTGAGATTAAAATAGTTAGTAATTACTATAGAAATTCGAAGAAATATACTTATTAGAGTAATTATATAGGTTTCATAGCTATTTTATAGTTATCAATCTTTGTAGATAACTAGGTAAGTTTTAGCTTTTAAGAAGTACTTCTATTTATTAAATTTATAAGTATAAACTTAGTTATATTTTAAATCTTTCGAATTTCTTACAAAACCTTTACTAACTTTACTCTAAAACTGTAATTTAGAATAATTCCTGAAATAAGTTTACTTAGCTATTATTATAGCTTTAATATATAAATAAACAAATACTACTAAATAATATATAAATATTAATAATACTTTCTTTTATAACATTCTTAGAATAAAAACTTCTATTTGTCTATATTATAAGTATTCTCTAATATCTAATTCACTTAATAGCTAAAGTCTATTATTAGAAGTGATAATATCTATACTCTAGAATTTTTAAGAAAGTTAAACTTCTAAAACCTTTTCTAGTTAGTTATTTATACTATTCTATAACTATAAATAAAAATATCTTAGAATACTTTAAAATACCTAAAAAGTACTAGCTAAAACATAGCTTTAAATAGAAATCTCCTAACTACTCTAGTATAGTACTTTATTTATCCTTTATACTTAACTTTCTCTAGGGATACCTAAAGTTTTTGCCCCTTTATAGTTTTATCTATATTAATAAGATTATAGAAGAATATAATAAGTAACTCTAGAAAGGTTATATAAGAATAGGTATAGTACTAAAGCTACTATATAACTCTACTAGCTTATATAAAGCCTAACTATCCCATTTATATATATTTAAGTACTTTATTCTAGTTTAAATAAAATATACTTTTTAATAACCTACTTCTAAGCTATATACAATGTTCTCTATTTATTAGAGCTATAAACCTAGTAATATTCAATTATTTATAAACTACTTATAATTAAATCATATAGAAGAAATTCTTTTTAATCTATCTTATTAATTCTTTGATAGATTACTTAAAAATAGTATATTTAACTACTAATAGCTTTAATATAACAATAAAGCTATCTAATAATTCCAATTTTAACTACAAATTTTCTATATTATAATTCTATATAACTAGCTAAGATATCTAGAAATATATTAATCTAGATATCTTACCTATTTTTAACGTTTCAAAATTAATTAATCTATTTAGCTTTAATAAATAGCTTAACTAAGAGAAAACTACTCAGTAGAAGATTATAACTACGAAGCTCTATACTCCTAAGACTAAAGAGATTCTTAACTACTATATAATAAATCTTAAATTCTAAATAGTTTAAAAATCTAATTATAAAGAAATAAAGAGATATTATAATATAATTTAAATATCAGTTAATACTATTATTAATAATAAGTTTCCAATACTTACTTAAATGAAACTCCTTAATATTTATAATATATATTTTCAAATTCCTTTAAGTGTTCTAATATATTAATATATTTAGAATAATTTAAATATATAATAATAAATTAGAATCAAATATAAGGAATTCCTCGAGAAAAGTAATTCAAATATCTCTAATCTAGTATATAAGCTAGTAATAGTATACTTTATGAATTTATAGTTTTCTAGAAAATATAAATAACTCTTAAAATCGTATAAATATTTTATTTTAGCTTAAATTATATCTAACTTCCCTATAAAAGTAACTAATATAACTAGTATTTTACTATAACTTTTAGTTAAACTTTTATTAGTATAATATAAAACTATAAAGATTTCTCTATATTTAACTAGAATCCTAATATTAAGATTTAGAGTTTCCCTTTTAAAGAGTTTCTAATATTAAATTATAGCTTAATTAAGCGAAATATATTAAGTAAATACTTAAATCTACTTTTTAATTATAAGAACTCTTTAGATTTCTAGAATATTATATATAACTACTTGAAAGAAATAGTATACTATTTATTATACTATACTAAACTAGAAATATTCGAATTAGTTTTCTTAAAAACTTTCTTATATTTAACTCTAACTTATTATTATATAATTAAATTATTCTTAGTATATTAATATTTTAGAACTTTTAGGAAGAATTAAAAAGATATATTATTATTATTAAGCAATTTTATTTAAGTAAATATTAGAAAGCTATTATTAATAGTAGTATTAATTTATATCTGAATTATATCATAACATTTCTTTATCTCTTTATAATTAGATTCTTAAATTACTTAAAACTTAAAATCTACTAAATAATAATTAAAAACCTTTAGAATAATAAGAATATAAAGAATAATACTTTTAATTTTCTCTCGAGTAATATTCTCTTAGCTTAACTATATATTAGATTTAAGTAGTATAAATATTTTTCAGATATTAAAAATAAATTTAATATCTAGATTAATATAATACTAGATATTTTAACTAATGATATAGAAATATAATATAATATACTAATAGTTAAAGCTAGAGTTATTAGATACGTTTACTATTTTATTGAGGCTACTAGTAATTAAGTATACTACTTTTGAATAATTTATTAAAAAACTAAAACAAATAAATTAAAAGAGATTTCCTTTATATTTATTAATTATAAATAATTTAGAGATAATTAAATATAGCTAAGCTTATAATTATAATAAATAAATGACATAGTATATAATCTAAAAATAAATTATTAAAAAGTATATTTTCTTCTGACTAAAATAAAGTATTTAAATATGTATAAATAGAATAGTTATACTTTATATAAGCTACCCGAGTTATATAGTAGCTAGTAGAGTTATACGGGAGCCTTAATACTATATATATTCTCATATAATTATTATCTATACTATACATATTATATTATTACTAGGATTCTTCCTTTATATCTCTCTTAATTTTATAGTTAATTTAGCTATCTAGGTTAGTTACCTAGATATTTATAAAGTTCTAAGTATTAGTTTTATTAGTTAGATTAGGTTTAAAATATTAGTTATAAATAATCTTTCTTATTTTGATATCTTAATCTATTTTTTGAAATTAATTATCTTTCTTATAANGCTTATTTTACTATATTAGAGAAATTTAGGGAAATACTAAATAACCTCTATAATAGCTAAGATAACTTTATTTAAAAATATTAAGTCTAAATAACTACGAATTATAAGTATATAGACCTATATATAAACTTTCATGAATAAATAAGTTAACGAAATTATAAAATTATAAACCTATAATATTCTAATAATAGATAAAGTATAGTTAATTACTTAAGTTTTATATATAGTATTTTATTATTTCTAAAACTATACTTTAGTTATTATTTTTATAGTAAAGTATTTAAGTCTTAGGGACTAGAATATCTTATAATATACTATAGTAGTATTTTAGAAGTATAGATTATCTATAATACTAAAGTAGTTATAGAGGTTTATAATTTAAATGATTATATTTTCTTCTACTTAGTAGTACTAATACTATAATACTTTACTTAAATATTTAAAGATCTAACTTATTAAGTAAACCTAGTTCGGATATTTATATTAGTAATCTTAAACCTTTGAAGTATAGATATTATAGAAAGTTATATAAGTTTTTAAACTTTTTTCTATAAAATTTATAATATCTTTTATTAAAACCTTTTTAGTAGTATCTATTAGAAACTATTACTTTTCTTTATAATTAATCTTTTTAAGGATAAAAAACTCGAGAATAGCTAATTTAAGTATTATATAGACTTATTAATACTACTTAGTTTTTAGAAAGTTACTTAAAAGTAACTTCTAAGCAGGTTTTAGATAGAGGTTTTAATAAATTATTATTTTAAAGTTAAAGTATTCCTATAGATTATAGGTTTTAGTTTCTACCTGAAAAGTATTATACTAAGTAAATTACTAATTAGCTCCCTTAAGAACTAAAAAAGAAATTATTTTTAATAGATATCTTAATATTTAAAATATATAGATTTAGTATAATACGTATTTTTAGCCTAGTAGGTTTTTAGTATTATAAAACTCTTAATTATTATATATAATTAGGGGGTAAAATCTAGTATATAATATATATAACTAAATATAGCTAAATATACTACGTAAAACTCTATTTCGAGTAGTTTAAATAAGGCGAGGTTTAGTAGAGATAGTACTATAGCCGAGGTTTCTCCTAGCGAAAACTCTACTGCTCGAGTGTATTATTCCTGATATTAAGTAGTAAGACACGGTTAGTTAATNATTAGTTAGGAGTTATTAATTCTCTTTATCATTAATCCTTCTAGGGATAGAAATTTAAAAATAGTTAATTTAAATATCTCGTGAGTTTATTAGTATTACTTAGTTTTTAGAAAATTACTTAGAAATAATTTTTAAAGAAGTTCGAGATAGAAACTTTAGTAAATTATCATTTTAGGGTTAAGGTACTTTTATAGATTATAAGTTTTAGCTTTTACTTAAAAAGTATTATATTAGGTAAATTACTAATCTACTCTTTTAAGAATAAATAGAGGAATACTTTTAGTAGATATTTTAATAGTCAAGATATATAGATCTAGTATAATATATACTTTTTAGCTTAATAGCTTTTTAGTATTATAAAACTCTTAATTATTATACGTAATTAGGGGGTAAAATCTAGTGTGTATTCTATATAACTAAACGTGGCTACGTATGTTACGCGAGGCTTTATTTTGACTAGTTTAAGTAAGGCGAGGGTTTATGGAGATAGTATTGCGGCTAAGGTTTATTCTGGTGAAAACCCTGCTGCTCGAGCGTATTATTCCTAACATGAACCTACTGTTCTTACCAGAATAGTAAGAGCTAGCTAGACGTTAAACTACTATATCAAGCGGAAATTATACATTAGTTGATATAAATAATAGAAAACTTTTATATTAGTAATATAAAATTTTATTTTAGGAATAAATGAAGTTTATTTTCATAATAAAAATATTAAAGTTATTTAGTTACTTTTACTTTATACCTAGAATAGTATCTAAGCTTTTTACTTTATATATATATTTAACAATAAGTTTTACTTAATAATAATATTCGTACTAATACTAGCTTATAACTAGTTAAAATAGTAATAAAATTACCTATTATTTTAGATAATTATACTCCTAGTTCTAATATTTAACTTTATAGTAGTAAAAAGCTTTATTATAATAATCTATATAAAAAGAGTTTTACTTAAACTAAAACTTAGTATATATAGTTAAAAGTAACTACTAAAGTAATAAAACTATACAAAGCTAGGTTTAAGTTATAATTTAGCTATAAAGAATATAAATACTATTTATTTAGAATTAAAAAATAAAAGAAAAGTTCTCGTAAAAAACGTAAAAAGTCTACTTAAAAATAGTATTAGGGACCTACTAGTAGCCTACTAGTACCTAACTTCTTAGGTATAATTATTAAAACTTAAGTAAAACTAGAATTAACTAGTATAAGAATATATATAGTACTAAGGCTAATATATAACTCTACTAGCCACTGTTCTAACTTAGTAACTTATATAAAATATTACTATTCCATTTAAGCATATTCGGACACTTCATTCTAGTTAAAAAAAACATACCTTTTAACAACCTATTTTCAGACTATATACTATATTATTTATTTATTATAATTATAAGCCTAATTATATTTAATTATCTCTAAACTACTTATAATTAATAAATATAAAAGAAATCCTTTTTAATCTATCTTATTAGTTCTTTAACTTACTACTTAAAAATAGTATACTTAACTACTAGTAATTTTAATAAAATAATTAAACTATTTAATAACTCTAATTATAACTATTAATATATTATACTTTACTTTTTTATAACTAGTTAAGATATATAGTAATATATTAATCTAGATACTAAACTTATTTTTAATATCTTAAAAATACTTAAATTACTTAAATTTAATAAACAATTTAAATAAGAGAATACTATTTAAGAGAAAACTAGAAATACTATATTTTATATATTTATTATTCTAGGGATTTTCAACTACTATTTAATAAATCTTAAACTTTAAATAATTCAAGAATCTCACGATAAAGAAACTAAGAAATATTATAATATAACTTAGATATAAATTAATACTATTATTAATAATAGTTTTCTAATACTTACTTAAATAGAACTTCTTAATAAGAATAATATATTTCTTCAAATTCTCCTAAAAATTCTAGAATATTAATATATTTAGAATATTTAGTTATATAGTAATAAATTAGAGTTAAACATAAGAAAATCCTTAAGAAAACTAATTTAAATATTTATAGTCTAGTATAGTATAATAAATAGTATATTATCTACTTCTAAGTAATTATATATAATATCCTAGAAATCTAAAGAATTCTTATAATTAAAAAATAGCTTTAAATATTTACTTAATATATCTCACCTAGTTAAACTATAATTAAGTGTTAAGATATTATCTTAAGAGAAACTCTAAACCTCAAAATTAAAACTTTAACTAAATATATAGAAGTCTTTATTACTTTATCTTATACTAAAGAGAATTTATTAAAAAGCTATATTAAAATACTAGCTATTTTAATTATTTTTATAAGAAAATTAGATATAATTTAAACTAAACTAAAATATTTATATAATTATAAGAACTACCTATACTTTCTAGAAAACTATTAATATATTAAATATACTATTACTAACTTATATACTAGATTCATTAATNTATATAATTATAAGAACTACTTATATTTTCTAGAAAACTATAAATATATTAAATATACTATTACTAACTTATATACTAGATTCCTTAATATTTAGATATCTATTACTACTTAAAATAGTATTATAAATAAAATAAATAATTCTAAACTCTATACTTTATAATAAAAACCAATTAAAAGAAATTAGTTAAATACTAAAAAGTATATACTAGTAAAACTAAAAAACTTCTTTTAGATATTATAAAAGCTAAATTAACTCATTTAACTAGTAAATCTAGTAGTAACTACCTTTCTAACCTAATATATATTAGTATTAATCCTACTCTCTTTAAAAAGTTATTTAAAATTCCCCTAAAAATCTTCTTAATTACTCGAGGATTTTATATATTTTTCAAGAATCCTATTTTTAATAACTATAGAATAGTCTATATTATTAATTTAATAGATTTCTTCGAGAAAAGATCTTTTAAATTTAGCAAAAGAATAGTTCTGGTTTAATATAGTTTAGTTAACTTTCCTATAATCAGATAAAATAAAGAAATTATTAAGAATATCTTTAATAATCTAAAAAAAGGAATATACTTAATTTAATAGTATATAATATTACTTATATTAAAAACTTCTATACTAATATTATCTTAGAAGCTCTACTTCTTAATAAAACTAAGATCTAATATATAAAACTAGACTATATTCTTAGGTTTAACTTAATTAAGTATTCTATTATTATAAGATAGTTACTATTTAGCTTAATTAAATACTCTATTATTATAAAATAGTTACTTAGAAAATATAACTTTATTTTCCTCGAATATAAACCTATTTCAAACTATCTTATAATCTATTTAAATACTTCTAATATTATCTTAGAATTACTAAGTATTCTATTCTCTTAACTATATTTTAAAATAGTTTTCCTAAAACTAAAATCTAATAATATTTATATATAATACCTTTAAGCAAGATATCTAAAATAGATTACTCTCAAGTATTTAGTTTTTAATATTTATGAAATTGATTATAGGATTAAAGTGATTAGACTATTTATATTATATAATAGCTTATTCTTAATAAGCTATCTTTAGATAAACTTTATAGGTTTGTTTAATTTACTTATTTTATTATATTATTTAAGATTTATTCGATTTCCCTAAAGTATATATAAGTAACTCCTAAACGTTTATTATTAAAATAAGTTTTCAGGTTTTCTCTTTTTATTCATACTACTTAATAAAACCTATAATTCAATCTTTCAAGTATTATCAATATTTAAAGGATAAATAAAAAGATAGAAAAGCTTTTTAATTTATGAAATTTAATAAGATATTAAAAGAGTAATAATAATAATTAATAGAGAAACTAATTATTAGAAATAAATAATAGAATAAAAAACTTATCTTAAGCTATTTCTTTGTTATACTAAAAACCTAGTTAGAATAAGTAAGTATACTAGAAAGAAACTAATTACCTGAAATATAAAAATATAAAAAACTATAGGACTACTATTTAAACTATAAGTAAAATCAATTCAAGTAATAGTTATACTATATAATATATCTCTAAATATTTAAAATAACTAGAAATTACTATATAAAATTAAAGAAACCTAGTATAAGTAGTACTTTTATTAGTAAGT